>JAJPUD010003508.1:60010-78618 GCA_023553655.1 Myrmecobius fasciatus
CACAGCAACAACAGTATTACATGATGATCAATTGTGATGGACATGGCTCTCTGCAATAAAGAATTGTCTCAAAAAAAAGTTTACAGCCTAGGTAGAGATAGTATGTACTGATAGAAGCCTCTGCAGAGTAACCCTATCCAAAATAAACACAGTGTGTTAAGGGAGGGACTGGTGACTGTGGGATCAAGGAAGGCATCATATACAAGGTTGCTGTGGCTATGTGACAAAGATGGTGCAGAGAAACAAGGGCATTTATTTGTGATGCTAAAGCAGGTCTAAATCTGATTAAGCTGAAGGATGGATTCCCTAGGATGTTCAGGAGTTTGCTCTCTTTGAGGAAAGAGGAGGTCTTTATCTTTACTAACATCTTTTGGAACTCTCACTCTTCCCTTCTGGTAGTTTGGCCCTTTTCGTGAGTCTATTATTTCCTTTCTCTCTTTCCTAGCCCTCTGATCCCTTCTTCCTGTTCCTCTTCCTTTCCTCCCTTTTCTTCCACCTTGCCTTCTATCTCTCTCTTTCTCTATTTCTGTTCCTGTACCTCTCTCTTTCTGTCTTGTCTCTGTGTCTCTTTCTCTTATGGCTGTCTCGTTTTTTCTGTTTCTATCCTTCTCTGTCTCGGTATCTTTCTCTCTCCACTATCTGGCTCTCTGTGTCTCTATTTTTCTGTTTCTGTATCTCTGTCAATCTCTCCTGTCTAGATCACCCATTGTTTTACTCCCTGTCTATATCTACCTCTTGGTTTGTCTATTTTTCTCTGTCTTTGTGTTCCTTTCTGTCTCTAGTTGTCTCTATCTCTTTTGTTGAATGTCCTTGAACAATAGGTTCTCAGTGACATAGACAACTCATTAATACTTCTAGAGGCAGAGCAGGTGTAAAGCTCTTGTCTGTACATTGTCACCCTCCCCATACCTACTCCTGGAATATATCCAGTTTCTTCACTCTGCCTCTAAGAAACCCTAGTTTCCCTCAAGACTGAGCACAACAGGACCAGTGGCAGCATAGTTTCTGCCATGTCCTTATAAATTCTCATTGATGATTGAATGACTGATTGCTAGAGGAAGTTTTCTCACCAGATCTTGTATGATCTTGGGCAAGTTTTTTTCTTCTAAATCCTAAACTAATTTCTAAAATAAAGATATTGGACTAGACAATCTTTAAGACTTATGCCTAGTTCAGGACCCATCAGCTTAATGATGTATTTTAAACTTAGTTGCCTTTTGCCATCCATGTCTTCATAACTGAGTTATGGGGGTAGAAAATCAATGGAATCCTGTATAGGCAAGAAGAAATTTAGTTTTTGGAAATATTGTTTGCCCTTCCTTCTCAAAGAAGACCATGAAGTAAGTAATGTGGTATCATGACTTGTAAGCAGATTGGATTTAAGTGAGGAAGGGCAAAATCACCAGCCTCACTCTCTCCTCTACAACCATCTGGGTACAGGGTCAGGCTATAGATCAGGATGACTGGAGATGACCTTAGGTGCAGTGAGAAACCTTGCAGTTTTAAAGATAAGGTCTTTCCCAAGTCTTGGTTTGTTCAAGGCAACGTCTGTGTAGTGAAATGGGATAGGTAAGAAGTGAGACAAAGAATGGTCTCTTTTACTTACTAAAAAATAATTATAGGGCAGCTAGATGGCACAGTGCATAGAGCGCTAGTCCTAGAGTCAGGAGAACCTGAATTCAAATGGGGCCTCAGAAAATACTTACTAGCTCTGTGACCCGGAGCAAGTCGGTTAATACCAATTAAGTAAACAAAAATCCAAAAAAAATAAAATAAAATAAAAATTAAATATAGGAGAAGACCCTCAGGATTTCTAGTCAAAATAGAAACAATTGCTAGTTGCACTATCATTCGTCAGAGCCCAAATTAAAACAAAACAAAACAAAATAACCCCCCAAGAAAATAAAACAACAAAACAAAAAGAACTCTGAGACATACTTACTTCATCAGAGCCCAAATAAATGACTAAATGAGACTCAAGCTGGGATCTATTGTTGGCCAATCAGTGATGGCCAAATTGATTTGGATTTAAGGCATGGCTCTTAAAAAGACATCTAGCCTGGCTATGATTTCCTATGTGGACAGAGGGAGTGAAGGAAGAAAAGAAGGAAGGAAAGAAGGAAGGGAAGAAGGGAGGGCAGTCCTTACTGGGACAGCTACTAGTATTCACAGATCATTCATTGTAGTTTATCCTTCATTCTCAAAGAGATCCATGACATCAAGAAGTTAATATTTTGATTTGAAAGTGAATTGGATTTAAGTGAAGCAAGGCTGAACAAATCTTTTCCAAGAATAGTTATTCTAATCTGCTAAATATACAATTATCAATCTATAATAAAAAGCCTAAAGAAGCAAGCAAGTAATAATTGGGGAAACTAGCTGTTGAATTAATAGAAAATCTTCAAGGGGATGTTTATTGAACTTTATTTTAATTGTTTCATGCCAATCACATCAAGGGGATTCTTTAATGCATAGAGTATATACTCACATTAATATATTGGATAATATGAGTATATTATATGGTATGGGGATTATAAGGAGTATTCCAGCAGGACTAGTCCCTCTAGTTTGCGGGCTGTTTCTCCACTTGCCATCCAACCCTTACCTTTGAATCTTAGAGGCTATAGTATACTCAGCAGCCACACCCCAGTAAATCCTCTTGGTAGATAGATAACTGGCAAGCCTCAAACTTAATGGTGAATTATAGGGATGTCTACCCCAAGCATGTGAATATTTCCCCCTGACAAAATGGGTCAGTGAGAACAATTTGTTCCAATGGTCTTGAAGATAGCTGAAGCACTGAAGTGGAGTCCTTAGTTTGGTCATACATCAAAAATGCCCAAATCATCCATTGCATCCTGAACCATTACCAGTTGGCTTGACTCTGAGTTGTTACTGGTCTCTGAGATCTATGGGAAAGAAAGTAGGACTGACAACTCTGTGCAGCTCTGCCCTCTCAGATCCAATTCCTGCAAATCATGATATAATACCATGATGTCATTGGTTCTCTTCAATTACTAAAGACAAACAACAATATAAAAATCCAGGGACTCCTAGAGGTAGAAATGAAGATATAAAGGATTCCAGACATGGGGAATGGCTAGAGTGAAAGGATAGAAATGGGAAGTGAAGAATCTTTTTTTAAAAATCAGCAAGAAAGCCATAGGACAGATAACAGATTTAAAATCACCTTGGCACTATATAAGGCATTAGGCTAGAAATTAAAAAAAAACAAAACAAAACAAAACCTTTCAGCTGGAAGAAAAATTAGTTCCCCAGAAGTTCAGAGCATAGCTCCAGAATTCTGGAGGAAAGCCAAAGCAGGCCCTGGGGAAAAAGCATCAGAGTACTGGGAGGGTTATGGAATAGGAATAGTTACACTAGGCAATGGGATCAGAGAACATAATGAGGTGAGCCATAGGGACAGTAGTTATCTGGGGGAAAATAAAAATGGTTCCCATTGAGAATTTCTTCCATTTTATTTCTGCTTGACACTGGATTCTCAGCAAGGTCTTGATTTATTTGACATCTGCTTAAACATTTAGGATTTGTGCCTTAAAGCTCAGAAATATTCAGTGACCCCTAACTGAGAACCAATAAGGGCAGTTTGGTGGCTCAATAAAAAGAACACTAGGCTTGGAGTCAGGAAGACCTGTGCTCAAATCCAGCCTCAGATACTTACTAGCTGGCTTGTCCTAGACAAGCCATTTGATGTCTGTTTGCCTTAATCCACTAGAGAAAGAAGTGGCAAACCACTCCAGTATCTTGAACCTCATGTACAGTATTGGCGTGTTATGGAACATGCAGTCACAAAGAGGTGTACACAACTGAAAAAAAAGTGCCAATAAATAAACAAGCCTTTGATTCCAGATCCCCTATCATGGCTTCCTTTAATTTCAAGGAATCTCTCAAAATGTGAGATGAAAAATTGCACAGGAAAATAGGCTGTTTTTTGGTCTAAGAAATTGCCCTCTCTCCTTCTAAAAATAGCAATTGTGTTTTCAGCACAGGAGTTTGGAGCATATGTGTCAGCCACCTTGATGAGTGTGTCAATAATCTATGCATTAAAGAGTCCCCTGGGTGTCATTGACATGAAAGTATAACAACTTTGGAGCTTATAGCTGCCTGTGTCAATAACATATAAATTTGTATGATAAAATAGAATGATTCTGTAGGAACCATTAGTGTTAAAGAGGCAGACAAGATACATTTTACAGGTTCCTTAGTGTTTACAAGATAAACCATAATGGCAAAAGAATCAGTCAGAAAAAGATCCACAAATGTGGAGCAGAGTTATAAATGAAGCGAAGGGCAGACAAACTGTCAGGTGGGTAAATGTCCCCTAACTCTATCCTCAGTGAGATCATCTCTGCTTTAATTTAGAAGCTTTTAAATGAATATTTAATTTTGATTTCTATATCTTTTGAATGCCCGGGCAATATACATGGACTTATATATATATATATATACATATATACATATATATATGTATATATATATATATATATATATACATCAAAGAAAACATTTATATATGTGTTGTGGCCCCTTTTTTTGAGAATCTTCATTGTCAACAATTATGACATTATAAATTATCTCCAAAAAAGTGCCATTTCTTTAATGGTAAAGCCTGAAAGTATAGTAAGTCCCTAAAAAGATGATAGCATAAATAGAGATTAACTATATATAGTTGTCACAAAAACACTAACATTGAAATTTGCAGCATCTCAGATTTAGAAAGGACTTGGGATATCATTTGGTCTAACCTCCAAGCAGAATAAGAATGTCTTCTACAATTCCCCAGATAAGTGGCCATTTTCTAGAGAGTCCACTACTTTGAGGGACACTTAATATGTAATAGATGACATCGTTGGGAAGTTTTTCCTTTATATTAAATATCCAACAATAAATGTTTGGAGCTTCAATATATAGTTCCTGGGAACAAATGACTATTCCTCTTTTATATGACAGCCCTTCAAATATTTGAAGTCAGATTTCTCCTTTGTCCAACATACAGGGATACACACAGACACACAAAAACACAGAGGCACACATATACACATCAAACACACACACACACACACACACACACACACAAAGTGCTGTTCTTGAGATAAACATCCTAAATTCATTAAACTGTTGCTCACTTAACCCTTTACTGGCTTTTGTGGTACTACTGTCACACATTTCCCATTCTATCTTGGGAGATCTCAAATTTTATGCCCACAAACTCAACATATCCACAACATAATTAATTATTCTTCCCACCAAAATGCCCTTTCTACTTTCTGAACTGTCGCATTACTGTCAAAGTGAGCACCATCATCCCAGTCACCCTGTCTTTCAAGATTAACATCATCCTTGACTTTTCCTTCTCTCTCACTCTACATATAGAGTTCATCACCTCATTGATGTTTCTACAGTCACAGTATTTCTCTTATATGTTGCTTGCTTTCCACTCAAGCAACATCCTGCTTGCAAAATTCATGTTTATCTATTGCCTGGACTATTGTCAAGAAATATGCTTCTAAATGATCTTTCTGTGTCAAGTCTCTCCCATTTTCCTATTCAATTACCAAAATGATTTCTTTGTAAACATAGGCCGAATTATGCTACCTTGTTATCCAAGCAGCTCCACTGGTTCTTCTGTTTTCTACCATCAAATATAAAATCCTCTTTTTCAATATTTGTGACTTCTAATAACCACCTTATGCAAGATGTCAAAACTGAACTTATTAAATTTCTCCCAAATCCTACCTTCCCTTTTGCTGGCAAGAGGTCATGGCATCCTTCCAATCTCCCATACAGCTTAGGTGTTTTCCTGGATTCCCCACTATCTCCCGGCTCTCCATATCTAATTCATTGTCACAGTTTGTCGATTTCACATTTGCACCATCTCTTGAATACATTACTTTCCCTGTCTGACACTACCAGCCCCTCATTGCAGGGCCTCAGAGTGTCATGCTTGAACTATTACAATAGCTTATCAGTTAGTCTTCTGTCCACAAGCCTCTCTTATCCAACCCTATTATATTTTATTTTCCTAAAATGCTGATCTGACTGTCAGTAAACATCAGTGATTTCCTATCATATATAGTTTCAAAAATAAAATCATGTTTTTCATTCAGTTTTATAATCTAGCTTCCACTGTCCCCCCACCACCTTTCCAGCCTTGTTAAACCTTGTTCTGCTCCTTTGTTCATTCCATGACTCTGATTTACTGTTTTTGGAACAAGGCTTCCTATTTCTCATCTCTGAGCATTTTCACTGGTTCTCCTCCATGCCTAGGATGTGTGCTTTTCTTCTCTTTGATTCCTTGATGTACTTTAAAACTCTGCTAAAATCCTACTTTCTGTAGGAACCATTTCCCCAATATTTCTTTTTTCTGGTGCCTTTCTTCTGATGATTAATTCCAGTATATCTTATAAAATATTGTTTCTACATGATTGTTTGAATGTTGTCTTTCCCATAAGATGTGAGGTTCTCAAAGATAGAGATTGTCTTTTGCATTTCTTTGTAACGAGCTCTTAGCATGGTACATGACAAATGATTGCCTCTTAATAAATGTTTATTGCCTAACTAACTTCAGAATCCTCTCAGTCTTAAGAATACATTGACCACAAACTTTTATTCAGTTGCACTGGTCTACTTAGGGCTCCTGAAAGATTACAGTTAATTGGCATAGTTTAGAGAATTGGACCAATCAGGAATATTTGTTTCCCTGAGTTCAAATCCAGCCTCAAATAACTATCAGCTGTGTGACCCTGGGCAAATTATTTCACTCTATCTTAGTTTCTTCATCTATAAAATGAGCTAGAGAAACAAAAAGGAAAACCACTCTAGTATTCTTTGCCAAGAAAACTCCAAATAAGGTCACAAAAAGTTAGATATGATTGAAAAATGATTGAACAGCAGCAAGGGATATGAATAGGAAGTTTTTCAAAGAAAAAAAATAAAATACAATTGATAGGATTGAACAAGATCCATCCCATTTGTTTGCTTATTTTCTGATTGTCTTCTTTTCCTAGGCTGCCTTCTCTCCTTCTTTGCTTCTTTTAAGAATTAGATCATATCAATTCTGATAGATGTGTCTCTCTTCAACAATGAAATGAGTCAAAGCATTTCCAATTGTTCAGTGATGAAGAGAGCCATCTACACCCAGGGAGAGGACTTTGGGAACTGAATGTGACTCATAACATAGCATTGTCACTCTTTTTATTGTTGCTTGCTTGTATTTTATTTTGCTTTTTTTTTTACTGATTTCATTTGATTTTTCTTGAGCAGCACAATAATTGCATAAATGTATGCATATATTAGATTTAGCATATAAATACATATACATATATATACATACATATATATATATATATATATATATATATTTCTTTCTTTGCTGAGGCAATTGGGGTTAAGTGACTTGCCCAGGGTCACACAGCTAGTATTTGAACTCAGGTCCTCCTGACTTCAGGGCTGGTGCTCTATCCACTGCACTACCAAGCAGCTGCACCCCACCTCCCAATTTAACATATATTTCTACCATGTTTAACATATATTGGACTACTTGCCTTCTAGGGGGAGGGTATAGGGGAAGGGAGGGAAAACTGGAACACAAGGTTTTGCAAGGACTAATGTTGAAGAATTGTCAAATCATGTTTTGAAAAATAAAAAGCTTTAATTAAAAAAAATAAAATAAATGAGTTTCTTTTAAACAAACAAACAAACAAAAAGAATTAGATCATATGCCACTTTCTTCAGATGCCCTTTTCTAATCTCCACTTTGGGGAATACCTCCCCTTTCATATACCTTAATGTTTACTCTGCATATATTTTATATTTACCTATTCATTTATTTAAAAAATATGAACTTCTTGAAGCAGGAGTTCCTTTTTGCCTTTATTTGTGTCCCAAATTGATTGTCACACTTATTTGTACATAGTAGGCACTTAATAAATATTTGAGCAATGACTGCACATTTTGCTTGCCCTCTCATAAGTATATTACAACTTATTGATACCATTCTTAAAATCTGACAAAACAAAAAAGACTTTCCATATGTAACTGGAGAAGATCAATATTGGGATTATTACTTCCCTGGTACCTTCTACTACACTTAAGAGGTTAATAATTTATATCCTTAGTCTTAGTAAATATCCAATCAGTCAGTCAGTCAATAAATATCTCTTAAGCACCCTCTTTAAGCCAGGCATTGTGTCAAGCACTTGAGATCCAAAAAGAGGCAAAACACAGTCCCTAACCTTATGTGAAGAGAACAAACTAATAGGTACAAATCAGATGTATAGCTGATAAATAGGAAATTATTAATTCAAGGAAAGAAATAAATTTAAGAGCAGTTGGGAAAGACTTTAGGATATGAATTATGAAATACTGTCTTTCATCAATAAAAACATCTTTTGATTTATAATTATGATAATTTAAGCAATGAATATTGAAATTTTTTCATTTTATTTTTCCAATTAACATTGAATATTGTTTTCTCTCCCTCCTACTCATTCATATTGTAAAAGAAGGAAAAAATGCAAAACTCAGCCAAACAAATTGCCCCTTTTTTCACATCAATATCCATATCTATACCTATCTATCTATCTATCCATCCATCCATCCATCTACCTATCTATGTCTTTTGTGTGTCTTAAACTTACCACCTCTATGCTAGCATGTAAATTGATGATAAATCAAGCTGTCTTTTGGTGTCATCATCAGTCAATGTGTTGAACATAATTTTAAAATCTGTTAAAAACTGTTTGTTTCTACAGATGAAATGTTTATACATTCACCATCTCCTAAAGGTCTCAGAGAAGAGTAAAGATCACTTGTTCTTTTTTGATGCTAATATATGGGAAGAAGTAATTAACATTATCCAAATTGATAGTTACTTCAATATGCCTTATTCCACCTTTCAAACACAACTACAATATATGTTTACTTATTCAGTATTTAAGCAAATACTTTCACAAGGAGAAAATGCAAAGATAATATTTCACAGATTAATGCCATCATCTTCATGGTTGAGTACCTTGGAAGGAATAAAAAAAACTTACCATAAATATAAAGGGATACACATCAGAGCATTTTCTATTTAAATTAACACCATGTTAATGACATGATTTGTTTATTAGATTAGCAAAAACAGTTTTTCAATATTACCTTCTGTGCTAAGGTTTTATTCTTGAACTTGTACTGACAACCTGCTCTCAATTATGCAAGCCATATATTTATTGTTTCAAAGCCATTTTCTATAGCCTCAACATAAATAATAATAAAATATTCAAGCTAAGCAATTTTTTCTTTTGTGCAATGAGTTTCCATTTTTATTAACTGTCTAAAGTTGACTCAGGAGATGATTAATGCCATTATCTGTGCACTGTGTCTAGAAAGTATGAATATGGCTAGCTTCCCTGGTTATTCATATTTCCTAGGATAATATTGGCTCAAAAAATGGAAATCTAATTTTGACAAACTTTGCAAAAAGAATATCCTTTGTCCTATGTGTCCCAAATTTTAGTGAAAAGATCAATTAGCTAGCAAGCATTCATTAAGGACATATTTTGTACCAAGCCCTGTGATAAACACTGGGGATATAAGTGGAAATTTAAAAAAATACAGTCTCTACTTTCAAGGAACTTATGTTCTAATAAGGAAAGACAAAACATAAAAAGAAACTGAAAAACAGAGAGGGAAGGTAGTATTCACAGGGGATAATGGCAAAGTCCAGAGAATAAAATTCAATTGTTCTGTACCCTTTCTTAAAATTGAAATTCTAGTGAGAACTTACCAATGGAAGAAAAGACCAGGAGTGATAGAAGGATATAACAGTTGAAGTGTGGTGATGAATTCCAGAGAATAAAGGATGATTGGTCTGGGTTTTTAGGAAGGAAAATGTAATTTTACAAAACTTTGAAAAAAATTATTTTTCAGATAATGTGTTAGAGTTTTGGTGTGAAATATGCTCTCTATACTTCTAATCTTTTTATTTCCTTTTTGTGAGATACCTAAATGGCACACAATTTAGATACCTACATTGACATATCTATTGTCAGGAGGCAGAGGTGAGGAGAAAGAATTCCAGATATGGGAGACAGCTATAAAAATTCATTATAGTCAGGAAAACCTGAGTTCAAATCTAGCCTCAGACACTTACCATTTTACTATTTATGTAATTCTGAGTAAATCAATTAACCTTTGTCTGCCTCAGTTTTATTAACAGAAAAATAGTGTGGTAATAATACCTACTTTCTCATAGCAGGAGCTTACTCTTCCAATAGAGTTCAGAGTCTGGCAAGTCATTCTAAGTTGGGAGAGTTATGAAGCTGATGGAAATAATAATTTATTACTGACATTTGTTGTCTGAAAATCAGCCTAAGTTTAAAGATAAGTATTATCTAATTGGTCATAAAATAATGTGTTTTTTTATTATTACCAAAGTTCCTTGCATATAATAATTATTAAATGAATGTTGTTTTTCATTCTTTTCATTCATTCAGCAAATCAGAAAGATCATATTTTAAAATATAAAAGAATATAGTAAGAGATAGTTAAGGGAATATCCCTACTAACAAAATCACAGTTTCATTCCTGAAATAATCCAGACAAATTAAAGTTTAGAGGTTGCTTCCTGAGTCCCCAGTAGTGTACGTGATACAGAAGACGATGATTTATTTAATGAGACTAGAAATATGGAACTTGTACTCAGGCTATTAAATAAATTAAATAGTCAATCATAAACCATAACAAACTCTTTGAAAATGTTCACTGGGACAAAAGGTTCACTGTTGCATGTCATCTTTGTTACCCACACAGTATGCTAAGAGCAAAAGCTCAGGAGATATCAAAATCACCAAATATCAGAGTAGAAAGTCACATGAAAAGTTAACTAGTTCAAACCCCAAAATGAATAAAAATATTCCGTATAATAATTTTAGTAGTGGTCACGCAATCCATATTCCATCGAACTCTGGCATACCACTAATTAGCAGAAATATTTCCTTCCTTCAAGCTTAAATTTGCCTCTGCCTCTTGCACCTACTTTTGCTCTCTAGAAAAAAAAATTGGTCTTCTAAATGAAAACCTTTTAAATATGTAAACATAGCCATCATATTCTCCACCCACCATTTGAGGCTTCTCTTCTTCAGCTTAAACACAACCATTTTCCTGAAATGATTTTTATTTGCCATGACTTTGTAGTAAAATCAACACATCCATTCATTTCCTGGTTCTGATTATCTTCACATTATAAATTAAATCAATAAGATGATAGGGCCATCTATCTTTTTAGCTAAGTTGTGCCACCTTTTGAAATATGGAAACTCCCACAACTTTCTTAGTGGATGTTGCAACATACTTTTTCATTCCATTTTAAGACAAAGTATCAACGCAAAAGCTTTAATGAGTTCAGCTTAACTTTACTTTGAATAGAAAACAAGATGACATGAAGATTTAATAGTTTTCTTGTACGTTACCAATTTTTTTTCTCACATGGTAGAAATGAACATAAACACTGTCATGATTGGGAAAGGCTATCACCATTTACAGACTTGTTGAAGTATCAACGCCTCAATCTAAGACACCAGGAAGCCAGTGACTCATTCTTTTTGGGGCAGAATGGCAGAACTTGGAGTTCAAATTCTCCTTTTGAGTTTTATAAGATGTATAATTCTGGACCAGTCACTCATACTGTGGATGTCTCAGTTTTCTAATCTGTAAAACAAGGGTCTGGCAGGCTCTTAGGGTAGAGATATGAACAAGTTCAACTCTTCTGGGAGTCATTTCTGAACTATGGCTAAAAAAGTCACTAAAATACCTATGTCCAGTTCCATTTTAGTACCTCAAATAGTCCTGTCTGCCAAAGTCATCAAAGAAACAAAAGAAAAATCTATCTATCTATCTATCTATCTATCTATCTATCTATCTATCTATATCAAACAACATAGCAGCTCTCTTTGTAGTGTTGTGAGAAGTGGAAAAGAAAAGCATCACCTTTCAATTGAGGAACAGCTGAACTGATAATGCAATACCATTGGTCAGATAATGAAAAAAAAAGGACTATTTCAGAAAAAAACACAGAAGAAATACATGAATTAATGCAGAGTAAAATAAACAGAACTAAGGAGAAAATTTTACACAATAGCAGCAAGACTTAAGAACTATGATTATTGCATGGCTGATCACAATTATGGAAACTAACATTGATGCATATTTTTCATCTTCTTAATAGGGTGATATTGGACTTAGTGTTTTCATATATTCAAAAATGTTGAGTCCAGAAATACTTCTCATGCAAAAACCTTACACTACTACTACTCATAGGATTTTTGGACAGACCTCATGCATGAAGAGATACGGTGTGGTATAGAAACTGGAGTATTAAGTAAGGACTCTAAAGACCTAGGTAAAGCTCTAGGTTTCTTTCTTATATCTCTGATCTTAGGAAAGTCATTTAATTCAACTTGACCTCTTTTTCTAAGAGGATTAGATTAAATTTCCTCTGAGACTCTTTTCTATATTAAATCACATTCCAATTCTCAAGCACTTTGCAAATATGTGTTGTTACAATATGACACTTTTCATCCTATGTCGATGAGATAGAAAGTAAATATTTTGCTTCTTCCATTTTTGTTGTTCTATTTGTATGTGTCTGTTCCTGGTTTCCTAAAGAAACAAAGAATACTTGTATTTCCATGTGTGTTTTTTGTTAAGTTGGAAAATAAAGTGGCTAGATTCTGAAATCCAAAAGACAATATAATAAAATAAGTTTTTGTATACATATTTATTTTTACTTATGTAAAACAGGTCCACATTAGAAATTTTCTATAAGAAGATTCAAAAGAAGAAAAAAAAGAGAAAAAGTAAAAAATAGTATACATTAGACTGCATTCAATCAATATCAGTTCTTTCTGGAGGTGGACCATATACTTCATCATATGTCTTTTGGGACTGTATTAGATTATTGTGTTGCTGAGACTAGCTAAGACATTCACAATTCTTTATCAAACAATATTGCTGTTATTGTGTACAACATTCTCCTGGTGCTCTTCATTTCATTTAAGTCTTTCTTAAATCATCTTGCTTGTCATTTCTAAAAGCACAATTATATTCTATATACCATAGTTTATTTGGCCATTCCCGATTTATGGTACTTCTTTGGATTTCCAGTTCTTAGACATTACAAAAAAAGTTGCTATAAGTATTTTTGTAAACATAGGTCCTTTCATAAAGGTAGGAGTGGAGTCCAAATCATGTAATTACAAATTCTATTAGTCAGTCAATAACAACAAATATTAGAAGTATATGCTGTGAAATAGGCAATGTGCATTTAAAGGCAAAAATGAAATGTGCCACATCTTCAAGACAATTACATTATTATAGAAAAGAAAAATATATTTATATATATTCATCAGAAAACATCCAAAATAAAAGCAACATTTTTGTCTACTTATTAATGTTTCACAGTTCTGTAATCTTTAAAGTACACATATTTATTTGACTGTCAATTCTTTTATATCTCTTTATTTTGTAATCATTAATATAATATGACAGAATCAGGATCATAAGAAGTAAAAAATTAATAAATAAAATAATTTGAAAATATATATATATGTATATGTATATATATACATACATACATACATATATATATATATATATATATTATATATCTTTCCCCCCTTTTTAGATGTCTTTGGGATATAAACCTAGCAGTGGCATTGCTGTATCAGAGGATTTGCCCAGTCATATAACCCTTTAGGCATAGTTCCAAATTGCTCTCCAGAATGATTCAAACAATTCACAACTCTACCAACAGTGCACCCACTGTTTTACATTTTTTTGGTCATATTAGCCACTCTGATGTGTGTGAGGTGGTACCTCAGAGTTGTTTTAATTTGCCTTTCTCTGGTCAATACTGATTTAGAGCATTTTAAAAACTATGATCGGAGATAACTTTGATTCATTTGTCCAAAAACTGCTTGTTCATGGAAAATGACTTGTATTTTTGCAAATTTGACTGAGTTCCCTATATATTTGAGAAATGAGATCTTTATCATAGATACTTGTTGAAAAAGAATTTTCCCCAGTTTCTGCTTTCCTTATAATTTTGTTTGCATTGATTTTGTTTGTATAATTTTTAAAAACTTTATATATTCAAAACAATCTATTTTGCACTTTGAAATGCTCTCTATTATTTCTTTGGTCCTAAATTCTTCCCCTAATCATAAGTCTGATAAATTATTTCATATTATCTTAATTTGTTTATGCTATTATTATCTATGGGCAAACCATGTACCCTCTTTGAACTTATCTTGGCATATGGTGTGAGATGTTGGTCTATGCTTCATTTTTGTCATAATGTGTTCTAGTTTTCCAAGGAGTTTTTGGTCAAATAATGAGTTTTTGTTTCAAAAGCTTCATTCTTTGGGTTTATCATGTATTATATTATTATGCCATTGACTATAATGTAATTTGTATCTGGTCAATTCCATAGATCTTTCACTCTTTTTCTTAGCTAGTGCCAAATTACTTTTTGGTGATTACCACTTTGTAATAGAGTTTAAGATCTGGTACAGTTAGAGTATTTTCTTTTGCATTTCCCCATACCCTCCTCCCCTTTGACAGATTCTCTTTACTTAAGCTTTAAGTTGCTTTGATGTGTAAAATATTTTATGTTCATTAAGTGATTTAAACTTTATAACCTTACTGAGAGTTAGGACTTAGAACTATTATTATCCTCAATTAATATTTTAAATTACAAGTTAGGAAACTGAGGTAAGGTGACTTACCCAGAGTTATAACCCCTCCCTAAGTGTTAAAGTAAGATGAGAATATAGCTTTCATTGGAATTATTGTCAGTGTCCTTTATTCTACATATGCATCCAGTTCTTGTTCTCTCTCCAAAATATCTTTACCATTTGTCACTTCCCTTCACTAACATAGCCATTACACCACCTTAATTGGCAACCTCATCATTTATCTTCAAAACTGGTACAATATCCTCTTAATCAATCTCCCTATGTCATTTTCCCTATTCTAAAACTCAATGTTTTGCACAGCTACTAAAGTGATTTTCCAAAAATTCAGGTTTGACCATGTCACTCTACTATTTAACAAGTTCCAATAGTTCCTCATTGCATTTAGGATCAAGGATAAGCATGTTCACTTCAGACTTTTGAGTTTTTGCACTAACTTTCCATCATCTTCCTAGTATATTTTCTCTCTTCAACTAAGCTTCACAGTGTCTCTTCAAAAGACAGGTTATGAAACTAAATTTATTATGAAACCTTTTCCAATCACCCCAGGAACTAGTATGCCCCCAAATACCTTGCATTTATTTTATATATGCAAGTATGTTTGCATATACATACATAAGTGTGTGTATACATATACATACATCTATATTTGTAAGTATGTATACATATATATGTGTATATATATATATACATATATCTATATTTATATCTATTTATCTATATCTATATCTAATATGACACCCCATCCTTCTTCTCTATTTACCCACTATACCATGAAATGTTTGGTCCTTGAAAGCAGGTTCTGCCTTACTTTTGTTTTTATTTTCATCAACTGGAACATAATAGAAACATGAAAAATACTGATTGATTGATTGAGTCCCTGACAGTAATATATAAGGCACTCTTTTCCCCTCACCATCTCATAAGAGAAATGAATGATTGATTTAGGACTAATGCTCCAAAATGCTCTAATACCCTAAATCTTCTAATAGAATTTCTTATATTGGTCTGCCCTTCTGAAGCAGAGGTGATAGAAATGGAATAAACTACAATTTCAAAATACTTCAACGTTTGTTTCTGTGTCTCATCCACTTTCAAAGTCCCTCTCCTGGGCTTTGTGGGACCATCTCATCTTTGTCTTTTCTCAGTAGTGCTCAGGAGCAAGCACAGGAAGGAAAATCACATAACTGTTGACATATGTTTTTGCAGAAACCATGGGAGACTAGAGCTTGGGGTGTCTTTTTCTTTGAGCATATACAGAGCTAGGAATAATTGCCTGGGAAATGTCAAAGATGACCCAGGGTAAAGGTTCCAGAATAGCTCAGTGGCTAGATAATATGTTGCTATGGGAAAATGCAAGATGTTGCCCTCAAGGTTTGAATGGAAGCAACAAGATACAATTACTCTATTAAAAATGTATGACTTCAACTATGCTTCATGGAAAAAACAGTTTGACATCTGAAGGCAAAATTAGCTGGAGTAGGGAAAGACTTGGGACAGCTAGAGAATACAGTGTTTGGTCTGGAGTCAGGAAGATTCATCTTCCTGAGTTCAAATCCAGCTTCATACACTAGCTTTGTGGTCCTGGGCAAGTCACTTAACATTTCCTGCCTCAATTTCTTGTTCTACAAAATGAGCTGGAGAAGGAAATGGCAAACCACTCTAATATCTCTGCCAAGAAAACCTCTAAGAGGTCATGAAGAGTCAGATAGGACTGAAAAATGATTAAAACAACAAAGGGAAAGACTTTATCCACAGAGAAACCAGAATACTATTGTAATATTCTAGATGTGAGATGAGGTTTTGCACCAGGTGAAAAATGTAGGATTTTCCTAGAACAAATGCAATCTGTTGCTTCCAATCCTCATTTTCATTCTTGAGTCTATTAATGCTTCCTCCCCTTCCCTGACTAAAGTTATGATTTCATCAATGGGGGAAATTCCTAATAGGAAATTATCATTACCAATATTAGTCAATAACTACACTGTTAATTACAGTCTCAAAGGGTTGCCTAAAATATCATGCAACTTGTCCAGAAAAATACCCTCTCCCCCCCAGGGATGAAGCATGAATTCAGGTCTCCTTGATTACAAGACTGCTTCTTGATCCATTAGCAATTGTCTCAACATAGTTATTTTTTTCTTTTTTTATTCCATTGGGATCATGATCAATGATCATATAAAATGAAAAAAAAATGGAAAATTTGGGAACTTATGTTCTTTTCATTTAAATCTTTTTTTCCAGGGAAAATTTTCTTCCTATTGTTCTGCTCTCTGGTATAAAGCCCACTTTGAAGCCAAAATTCTGTACAAAAGGGAACAGGTTACAATTATAGATTAATGTTGAGAAGATTTTCAGCTAGCATAGATTTTCTTCATATTAGGATTTCAAATTTTAGGATTTGTGATTTAATAAATACATCCGAGATGTGTATTTTGACTACAGTTGAAATGTGCCTTGGTCCAGGCAGTTTTATGGTGAGTCTATCTTCTACTTGATAAAATGAGCTTTTCTTTGAAGCAGAATGAGATGGCTTTCTTCTACAGAGTGGCTTTTTAGTTCTGTGTTCTACTGAGGCCTTTGGTTCTAGAAGTCATGGCCCTTCTGATGACAGTGGTGATCAGGAAGCAGCTAAGAGGTGAAATTGGGGGTCTTGCTTTCTATCTGTTCATGCCCATTGTGACTGGATCATTCATATAGTGTCGGGGTAATCACTTTCCTGAGGGTCAAATCAGGTTCAAAGTAAAGAGCATGATGTCCAAGACCTTCTCCTGATTGCTCACTAATACTCTTCTTTTCAACTAGTCTTCAAGCACTTGAAACACTTTTGCCATTGAACTGGCTATCCAACATGGGTTAGCACATTTTTAATAGCAATAGATTAGAGGAAAACCATATTACTTAAAAAGAAGGTAGATTTCTGACACCCTCCTTCACTGATAAAGCATATCTATGTATAATCAATGCCAATCTCTCTGTGAGAGACTTTCTTTTGTAAGTGGCTTTTCTTCTACATAACTAGAGACACTGGATATTTATAAATACAAAGAATAAAGACTTTTTTGCACTCAAAGAGATTTAACCTGCTGAAAAAACAAAAACTTAGTTAATTGCTATGTTATTCATCATTTATCTTTATCTCCCTAATATCCTGTGAATTGATATGAGTGCTCTATCAAATATATAAACAAATGAATGAATGAATAAGTAGTAAATGAATGAATTAATGAATAAGGATGTGAACATTTCTGTGGAATTGAAAAAAAATATAGCAAGAAGAGTAACCTCATTAATTGGTTTTTACTATTTTGCTCACCTTCCTCAACTACTCACCTTCAGAAATTTTGCTCCAACTGATAAGATTAAACTTGGAGTACAATTGAGAAACTTCAGAATTTCAAACTCCAGAGACTTCAGTAGCTATTTGAACCAAGCAATACTAGGAAGAGAACCCTCTCCATGGCACACCCCAGCAGCCCATCCAGTCCTTTCTTTTTTTTTGTTCATTGAAAAAGCTTTAATTTTAAAAATAAAGCATTACCATTATTCTCTAACATAGAAATAATAGTTATGATAAGACAAGAAAAAGAAATTGAAGGAAAAAACAATTTCTTTTTATAAATGATAAAATACTATCTAGAGAACTCAAAAGAATCAATTTAAAAGATTTTTTTGTAGTTGTCTAAAGTTAGGAAACCTGCCCAAACTCTTTTTTTTCTTTTTTTTTTATTTTAAGCTTTTTATTTGTATAACATATGAATGGGTAGTTCCCCAACCTTGATCTTTACAAAGCTTTCCAATACAAATTTTACCCCCAGTCCCCTCCCCTCCCCTAGATGGCAGGAAGTC
>JAJPUD010003508.1:79018-107002 GCA_023553655.1 Myrmecobius fasciatus
AGGTGTGTAGTCATCCAGTCCTTTCTTGAAGACTTACAAGGAGAAGAAAATCATTTCCTCCACTCCAAAGCAGCCTATTCAAATTTCAGATAGTTTTCATTGTTAGTAAGATGTTGTTTTGATTTTTCCTTGCCATCCAGGCCATAACTTCCACTAATTGCCCAGTTTTCTCCATGGGGTCCAAGAAGAGGCCTAATTTCTCCTTGATAGTTCTGCTTTTATATCTCTTGAAGATGCCTAGTATGCTGCTCTCCAAATCATTTTCTCTAGTACTCCATCAACTTATATTCACACTACATGATCTCAAAACTGTTCATTATCCTATTTCCTTTTTCCTACACATAACCTTGCTGATTAGCATTCTACTAAAATATGATGCTCAGAACCAAATGAGAACTCAGGACATATTCACACCAGTGCTGATCACAGTAGGATGATCACTTTGCCAAGTCTGCACAGTAACTAATTAGAGTCAAAGATTTTTAAATGATTTATAGACTGCCATATTAACTAATTGAACTTACTATTTTCTAACAGTCCCTGACCTCTTATTTTTAAGAAAAAATCTGGCTATTTCTTAATTTTAGAATTCAAATCTTAAAATTTACACATTTTTATTTTCAGTTCAAATCAAGTGAATAAGCATTTATTAAGTACCTTCTATGTACTAGGCACTTCATTAAGTACTAAGGACACAAAGATAAGCAACAATACATTCTCTGTCCTCAAGGGACTCACATCATTGTACTTGATGAGACAACATGCAAGACAAAAGAAAAGAAAACAAACAAACAAAAAAAAACAAAGAAATGACAACAATACACTCAAACAATTTATGAACATACATGTTATATACCAGATAAATTGGATATAATCTGAGGGAAGGGATTAGATTTAAGGGAATCAGAAAAGGCATTTTGAAGAATGTAGAATCTTAGATAAAGTATACCTTAGATAAAGTAAACCCTAAAGTATACCATAGAATCCAGGAGAGATGATGAGAGAGAAAATTCCAGGAAGGAAGGAAAAATAGTAAAAAAAAATTTTCTGCCCAATGCTCTTCCCATAATTTGATATGCAGAACTGAATATAATACTCTGTAGGTACTATAACTATGACATAATACAGAGATACTACCACCTCTTATTTCTCAATGTCCAGACTCTGAATGAAGTCCATGGTGGATATTAGCTTCCTTGGCTGCCATATTATTTGCTGGCTCAAAAACCCACCAGACATTTTTTTTTTCTCCATAGTGACTTATGTTCCCCATCTTGGGGTTATGGACTTGATTTCTTCCCTCACATAAATGTAAAATTTCATATTTTCCCATTACATTTCATTGTCAGGTTGAGCACCATCAACAACTTTTTAAATACTGGGTCTGTTACTCAGTTGTTTTCTAACCTTCCAGTCTTTATGTTATCTGCAAATTTAATAAATATGCCATCTGTGCTTGTATCTAAGCCACTAATAAAAATGCTAAATACTATAGGGGCAAGCTCAGATCCCTGGAAACTTCACTGAAAACCTCTTTCCAAGTTGACATTGAACCATTATTGTGTACTTGCTTTTCATACATAATGAATTTTTCTCTTTGCCTCAATTTCATTACTTATGAAAGAAGAAACATAATGATTTTCCTTCTCCCATGGATATTTTACATATGAATTGCATTATTTCTCAGTAAAATTATTTTTGTATTTTTTTTCTCTTCTACCAGGTCAATTGTTTCAACATTCTATTAAAAAAAAACTGAATGAGATTAGAACAAATAATGCCAGACAATCAAAGATTCACAAAGTTTGCATTACCTTGAGAGAAACTTTGGCTATAAGCCTCATATCTGACTCATCCATATGATATCTAAAAGTTGTATATTCATGGAGGTGGCATGGGCTGGTGGACAAGTCATTGAAGTGGGAAATATAACAGATGGGTTATCAACTCACAATGTTTCCACTGATCTTCTGATGTCCTTGAATAAAGTACTTGTTCTTAGCTTCCTCATCTGTCAAATTGAGAAAATATGCCTCCTTCCTATTCCTAGGATTATCATTAAAAATTAATCATTTAATATTTACAAAGGGCACTGAGCTATAAAGAGTGAGAGAGCATGTGATTATTAGTGTGACCCTCATAAGTAATACTTAGACTATTTGACATTGGTGGAAAAGCAGGGAATCATGAAAACAAGTGAGAATGATATTAGAAAGATGTTAATGGTGGGGAACACAAGGGAATGAGGCAAAGGGAAATATATTTGGGTTTCAGGATGAGTTGCACAGATGAAAAATATATTCCTAAGGGCTTCAATCATAGAAAATTGCTAATGATTTCTTTATCAGTAAAATGGGGATTAAATATTCACATGTACTCGAAGGATTGTTGTGAGAATTGGGTGAGATCATATACATAAAGGGCTTTGTGATCCTTAAAGAACTATATAAATAGCACCTGTTATTATATACTTTTCAGCTCAGCAGTCCTTGCACAAAAGTGCCCTCTAATCTGTATTTTAGACCTAGAACTGATCTGTACCATTTATTGGCCTTCCAATACTACTGTGAAGTAGCCATGGCACTTAACAGTAAGCAGAAGCATAAGAATGATCACTTTAGTGACCCCAATACTCAGAAGAAAATGAGTTTGAAAGACTTCAAAACTTTAACAAATGCAATAACAAATGTTCAATATGGAGAGCTGACAGTGAAAAATATGTCCATTATTTTGGGAGTGATGTTATCAACTGTATGTGTAGAATTGGTATCCATTGTCAGATATAGTCAATGTGTTGGCTTATTTGCTTTGTTGTAAGGGATAACTCTAGGCATAAGGATCAGAGATTGAATCATCTAGAATTAATGTGGATATAAATTGAAGTTTCAATAAAACATATAAAAAGTTACTTTCAAACATAACTTCCTTTTATTTCTCTTCTTTATGACTCAATTCCTTTGAAGTTAGTAGGCTACATACCTGTTAGAGCACCAGGCCTAGAGTCAAGAACACCTGAGGTCAAATCTGGCCTCCAACACTTATGAATTCTGTGACCTTGGAAAGTCATTTAACCTTTCTTTGCCCGAGTTTCTTCATCTGTAAAATGGGAATAATCATAATGCATACCTCTAAGAATTATGAGGATTAAATGTGATAATTGTAAAGTGCTTAACACTATATTTGAAATATAGTAACCACTATATCAGTATTAGTTACTTTTATTATTATTAGCCTATAATAGATGACTCCAAAATTCTCCTCAGCTCAATCACTCAGTAAACTCAACTAAACTCAGTTTAGTTGAAAACATTTTAAACAAAGAACCATAATGGCAGGTGTCAGAGGTGATTTTAGATTTAAAATAATTAATATATATATATATATGTGTGTGTGTATACATATATTATATGTGTACATATGCATATATATTATATATGTACATATACATATATACACATGTACACATGGAGAAAGATACAGATAGATAAATATAGTGCACATATACATATATAGAATACCTATACATATGTACATGCCTGCAAACACATATGTAGGGTTGCTTGATTGGTTGCTATCCTTTGATCTCAAAGATGACCAAAATGGCCTCATTATGTTAGAGTTGAGTTACATGTGTCTGGCTGATCAGACTAATATGAGCTCAGAGTGCTCTGCCACAGGTCAGATACAAATAGTCTATATGAATATTTGGAGTAGCTTCTAATTTTGTGCATCTCACATTTCTTCTAGGCTGATTCAATTCTGCTTTTCTCATAGAGCACAACACCTTCTCTGATGAGGGCACTCCATGTTGGGCAGTCCTTTGCCAGAGTCTCCTATGGCATGCAATTGATTTTAAAATTCTTTTTTTAAATTTCTGTCAAATTAAATTTATTGAATATCTACTATTTGCAAAGAACATCACATTGGTAATGGTCAATATAGAAGTGATTAAAGCACTGACTTTGTTTGCAAGGATGATTTCTCTTGAGTAACAAGTAATTCCATGAATATCTCAATAAAAGATAACAAGGGTGTGAGAGAGGGACTAGGTGACTTGGGAATTTGAAGGACATGGCCTATATTTCTCTCTCTCTCTCTCTCTCTCTCTCTCTCTCTCTCTCTCTCTCTCTTTTTAATTTTTAAGAGATACCCTAAGAGTGCCTTGTTTCACTTTTTCTGACCTCCTTGTGAGCATTTGGCCTGTGTGAATTCTCCGTAAAATAAGTTTTTTGGCAAGCCTATATTTAGCATTTGAACAATGTGGCCAGCCCAATGGAGTTGTGCCCTCTGCAGGAGAATTGGAATGCTTGGAAGTTTACTTCAAGAAAGGATCTTTGTATGTAGTACAGGTGATCTTCAGAATCTTCCTATGACTTGTGCATGTATGTATATACACATATATACATATATATGCATATGTACATATGAATATGCATGGATAGATACATATATATTTATGCATATGTGAAGATCACTTTAATTTGTATTCAGATTCATTTTGGTATGCCCTCTCTTGCTGTAGATTGAACCTACGCTTACTTTCTCAACACATGATTATAGCAAATATTTCCCATATGGTATTTCATGAAAGAGTCATTCAATATACAGATGCTTTCTTCTATGTCAACATACCTTTCATAGCTTCCAGTGTCATACTTGATATGTCCGTGCCTCATTCTCACTCTGTCATTTTCTATTCTAATCATATCTTCCCACAACAATGTCTCATATGCTACCTCTTCAAAGAAGATATACTAAAAAAAAAATCTTGTTTAAGTTTTCTGCATATTGCTTTTATTCCATTAAAAGAACATAAGAAAAATAGAGTTTAGTCTAAATAATGGCAGATTGCCTTTGGTCTATAATTGTACTATATTTTGTCCCATTTATTTTCTAACTCAGGTGTAGAGTATATATTGATCTTTATTTATTATTACCTGGAAATTCCTTATGTTAATGAAATTAGGTCTGATACTTGATCTCACTCTACTTTATCCCTAGTTCCCTTAATAACTGCGAGATCTCATTGAAATGGCCAGAAATTTTTCATAAACAATAATGACAAAGGATCTAATTCTAAAATGATAGTATTATTAAATGGGCTTCTTCTTATTTATCCATATCATTTGGTATATCCTTCCCCTTCCTTCCCAAAAGTTATCAAATTCCCATTTTCAAGATCATATATTTATGATTTATTTGGCTTCCATTTCCATCTTTTAACCTAGATTTTTGTCATATGTTTTATTCTACCTAGTGTCTTTGTATCAGATAGCTTTCCACCCATCTGAAATAGGTTTCTTCATGTTGCCTCATCTGTGGGTGGTCAAAATAGGTACAAAACTGTCCTTTAAACAGCTGATTCTTATTTTCAGAGGAACAAGGATTGAGATCTCAGATGAAATAAGCAAACCTCATGCATCCTTAAGATACTCAGAGAAAGGCTTGGAAGTTAGTACTCTCCTGTCCAGCTAGTGAAGTAGATCAAGTATAAACACAGCAATCTCAGTGATAAAGTACACAGGGCAAGAAAGATGTTGTTTCACAGATGTCTGATCCTCTAAAGCTTGGGGTGTATGTGTTTGCTTGTATATGTGCATTTGTGTGTGCTTAACCTTAAGTGGAATGTGTCTTCTAATTAAGCTTAATGTTTGAAAATCAGGATTAGATGTGGAATTAAATCAAGCCAGTGTTTAATCAGAGACCAAATTTTCCTCTTCAGTGATAAGGATTTTGAGCTTGAAAACAGTTATGCAATGAAATTCACTTATTGTTTTAGAGGATGAGATGATGGCAATCATGGCAAAATATTAAATTCAAGAAGGAAATGAATATGTTTCCCTCTGGAAAAGGGCCATTGTATCACAGAAGATATTATACAAATCATAGCTAATTTTTACTACCAAAAATGTAAAAGAAAAAAAAAATTAAATGCTTCATCCACATTGCCCTCCACAACTTCCAAAAATTGCTACTTACACACACACACATACACACACACACACGCACACACACACACACACATACACTTACCCAAGCAATATACACACACATGTAAAAAATGAAAAGTAAGCTCCATATTTGGATGACAATATAAAATATTATAAGTAGAAAATCCTTTTAAGTAAGTAAATAAAAACCCATTAAAATTCAATACTATAACCATTTATTAAGCATCCAGGATGTTCAGGGAACTATGTTGGGTACTGTGATAGGTTATAAAAAAAAGGAGTAAGCCTTAATATTTGCCCTCAACTAACTTAGAGTCAACTATAGCACCATTCATTCCAGGTTTCTCATTTATCTTTGAATAGCTCAAATTATCAGAAAGTATTTCCTTGTAGCTTGCCTCAATTTCCATCATTCCACTCACTGTTCCTGGCTCCTCCTACTGGTGCTACCTACAACAAGTTTGTTTCTTCCCCCTTCCCCTTGCCCTACACAGAAAGCAACTTAACAATTTGAAATCAAAGACTACATATTCCACTTGGGTCTTTCCTTTTCCAGATTTTACTTTTGCCTTCTTTCTATGCTTGTTGATAGTAATAAGGATTAGTATCTCATTTTTACAGTTTCAGCTAGGATTTTACTTCTTTTTCCCTACTCACCTCAAACTTCATTTAAAAAACCTTTTTATTAGTTCCATTTCCATCTGCCAAAAATGTTTTTTTTAAATTCTCTAAAATGTTCTCCATCCATTGCCAGAATCTGATCATCCCAGGGATGACTTTGGAACAGTGTTCTTGCTGAGATTCTAATATCTAACCCAATTAATAACACATAACTTTAGAAAATGGACTTTTCTTAATTTTGAAAGTTTAGTCACTTTATGAAATTATTTGAGGCAATAATGGCAAATTCATATATTTTGATCCACTTCCTTCTAGTGTACAAAGTAGAAACAGATCTGTCTTAACTGTGTGTCCCCAGAAAGTCCCTTAATCTCTATGCTTCAGCTTTCTCATTTGTAAAAAGGAGATAGACTTGATGACCTCTAAAGTTTCTT
The DNA here is from genome assembly GCA_023553655.1 of Myrmecobius fasciatus. Lineage (NCBI taxonomy): Eukaryota > Metazoa > Chordata > Mammalia > Dasyuromorphia > Myrmecobiidae > Myrmecobius > Myrmecobius fasciatus. The sequence goes on from JAJPUD010003508.1 coordinate 86,025, forward strand.
CCATCTCCAGATTTATGATCTTATGAACTTAAACATGTTACCTTTCGAAATATAGGTTTTATTGAACTTATATGTTGATTCAATCTAATCAGAAAACTATTTTAATTCCCTAATTTTTATTTAGTTCTTACTGGTAGGAAAAAAAAGCACACTGGATTTCTGGTTAGTGAAGTGAAAAGGATAATTAAAAAGGTACCAACATATTAATGAAATTAAATAAAATTATATTGAAATTCTTTTTAGTTCTCAAATGAATAAATGATGAGTGTTTACATATGAAAATGCCTACTATAGAAAAGGCTAAATATTAAATTATTTTACAGGCTGTTGCATTAAATAAACAAACAAAAAAAAGATTCTATATTTTAGCATTGTAGAATCATTGGTAGAGTTTAGAATAAAGCTGAGAGATCATTGAGTCTAACCCCTCCATTTTTACAGATAAGAAAACTAAGGCCCAGAAGGATAAAATAATTTGTTCTCTTGACTTTTTACAATATAAAGAGCACTAGCTTTAGAGACTTATGTTTGATTACCAACTCTGAATTCACTGTTTTTATGGGTCAGTTAGTGATTAGATTGCATTAAAGGTCCCTTTCATCCCTATATCTTTGACCCTATGCTCCAAGAGGCATCAGAGAGATGTGAGAACCTTCCTGACATGGAGTACTCCTTGAAGGCACAAACAGAGGTCAATGGATCATATTATTATTATTGGGAAAGCAAATAGGTCAGTTGGAGTTTGGAGATGGTTAATGGAAAATAGCTGTAAAATATATACTGACATTTAAGCTTTAATAGGTGATCACTATTGGTAGATGTAGATGAAAATTTACATCTGCCAAAACAATGGATTTTTTTTTCTTTTTCTTGACTTTCTTAATTCCATACTTTTTTGATTTAACTTGAAAATCCATCCCTTTCACTCATTCCCAGGGCTGCTAATTTTTGCCCTCTTTCCTTTCTAGGTGTTCCTTCTTTTTTTTTTCTCTCTTCCCTTTTCTTGGACCTTTACTTTAGAGTAAATACATTTATCATGTAAGATTGTATAACACAGCTATCTATATCGATATCTCTTTCTTTGCATTAGGTTGGAAAATCTTGATGACAAGGCCAATGGCTCATCTACATGGCAGCACTTCCCATCTCAGTGCTCAGCATACTTATATCAGTGCTTCCCAGATTCAGGAAGTCTTTGTTGTTCATTGACATGGGTGAAGTATTTTATCATCCTTGGGTCATATTGAAGATGGGTGTCTGAGGAGATGAGACTACATGTAATTGTATATGTATGCACATGTATATATATATATATATATGTGTGTGTGTGTGTGTATACATGTGTTTATATGTGTGTGTGTAAGTTTACTTGAAGGGAAAAGCATACATAGCTGAGAGTCTGGGTGGTTCAGGAAATTCCTTATATACAAAGTGGTACTAGAGCTGACCCCATCATGGCCCATTTTAGGTACTAAAAGGATGTTACTGTATTTTTTCATATCAATCTACTACATGTTACCATCACAACTTTTGCTACTACTATAGAAATTATGTGAGTATTACTTCATTTAAATATTCTTGATTTTGTGGCAACTTCCAAAGTCTTTGGTTCTGTCTAGTGTATCTTATCTCAGACAATACTCGAATAAATTTTGGGGCTCTTCTTCTATGTCCTTTTTTCTATACAAAGCAATCATTAAATTGGAAGATAAAACAAAGCAAGGAGAAGCTACATGTTACAATGGAAAAGGTTCTAGATTTGGAGTAAGAAGACCTGAATTCAAATCCTGACTCAGACACTTACTGTGACTCTTGGAAAAAACTTAAATATTTTACAACCTCAGTTTACTTTTCTGTAAAATGACAACCTAGATAAGTAAACAAATGTTTATTTAATACCGGGTATTATTTCTCTCTCTCTCTCTCTCTCTCTCTCTCTCTCTCTCTCTCTCTCTCTCTCTCTCTCTCTCTCTCTCTCTCTCTCTGTATATATATATATATATATATATATATATATATATACATATATATATATAATAGCCAGGGTATTTAATAAGCATAGAGGGTACAGAGAAAAGCAAAAGATACTTCTTATCAAGAAGCACAGAATCTAATGGGGAAGGTAACATATCAATGACTATGTACAAACAAAATGCATTCAGGATAAATTGGAGATAATAGAGAGAAGGAAGGTACTTGCATTAAGGTGAAAATGCTTCCTATAAAAGGTCTAATTTTAGCTGGGACTTGAAGAAAGCTGTTGTACCCAAGAGGCAGACTTGGGGAAGAAGAGAATTCTTGGTATATGGAGCAGCCAGTGAAAATAGAAATAGATCTAGTAATGGATAATTGTTCTGTATATTTGAAAGGAATAGCAAATTATGCATAATAGATTTGCAGTTCCATGCACATTCATCTTTTTTTAAATGATTTTTATTACAAAAAGAAAAAAAAACAACAAAAATAAATGATACTTATGGAAAGGCATGTTTTCTTCCATAAATTCAAGGTCAAAATTTTTTTTTAATTAGAAATAACTAGGAAATCAGTCTTAATGGATCAAAGAGCACATGGTGCAGGTGACTATAAAATATAAGAAGTCTGGAAATATGGGAAGTGCAGGTTATGGAGGACTAGACATTGTTACAAAAAAATTTAAAGTTGATATTAGAAAAGATTTCCTAATGATTAATTATCCAAAAGTAGAATGAATTGCAGCAAGAGGTAAAAGGATCCCTTTCCCTGAATGTCTTCAATCAAATAATGATTGACCATTTTTTTTGGTAAGTTATTGAGGGGATATTGAAGTTCTTTGTATATGGTTTGAACTAGTTGCCTTGTGAGGTTCCTTCCAATTCTAAGATTTATTGATTTTCAAGGTTAAGAGACTTTTCAGTCTGTCACAGCCGGCAAATGTAGGATCTCCTTGCCAGGCTGAGAGACATAGAAGCCAAAGGCAGCATTAGTTTAGAATAAAAAGCCATTTGTAAAAGAATTACAAAGGATGAAGATGGATCATTTCAAGTTACATCCCATCATAAAATACACAAGTGTAGTTAGTGGAGGGGAAAATGAATCTGCCAAAAGTTTGGTGGAAAATCCAACTATATCAAGTCAGTCCAAAAGCTACTGAAAGCTAAAAAATGAGAAATAGCAAAAAGTTGGAGGGGTCATCCATATAGTGATATATTTTCATTACCTGTAACAGTTGGGCCTCCATCTTTAGATTTTTGATTGCTTAGTCCCTGATGATATAAATCCAAATAACATTTTTTTATTAGTCCAAATGATACTTTTTAAAAGTGACATTGGAAATAATAGCTGAGCTATACAAATTCATTTAGAAAATAAGTATGATGCATTTGGAAAATGTTAAAGAGCCTTCTATTTTTGAGAGATATGAAAAAGAATTCTAGTGAATAACTGGAGAAAAATCACAAGTGATCTTATTGTCCCCTGCCTTACTTCAAATAATCATCAATCAAATATTGGTAACTACTATTGCGTATCTTTACTTTTCCTCTGGGTGCTGGCAGTTTCCATCATTAACTATCATATTTATTTTATATTTATTATGAATATGCTGATAAACATATGTTATACTCCTGCAGTTACAAGTAAGCTTCTTGAGGGGAGGAATTTTTCCATCTTTGAAACTGTGGATAGTTCAATGCATAACCCAGAGTAGATGCTTGATAAATACTTGTATTTTTTATTTCTATAAAATGATCTCTATGGGCATTGAGCACATGATTTAGGGAATGTATTCCCCACCCAAATTAAGACCTTTCCCTTTCTTTTGGTCACTGATATTCCATCAGGAAATGAAGGGAAACTGAGATACTATTGAATTCAATTTAATCCTGACCAAAAATCAGATTTAACAAATGGTCATTTCTTTAGCTTGAAGTCATTGAGTGAGAAAAATCTCACCACCTCTCAGAGCAATCAAGTCTGCATTTGGAAAGCTTTAATTGTTAAAAAATGTCTTTTTTCTCCTGGCTAACAAACTTAAATCTTGGCTTGTTTTTTTCTGTTAAGTAATTTCAGTTATGCCCAATTCTTTATGACCCTATTTTGGGGTTTTCTTGGCACATATACTAGAGTGGCTTTGCAATTTCCTTCTCCAGCTCATTTTAACAGATGAAAAGACTGAGGAAAATAGGGTTAAGTGACTTGCCCCATGTCACACAGCTAGGAAGTTTCTGAGACTCAATTTGAACATGAAGATATCTTTCTGATTCTAAGCCTAGTGCTCTATACACTGTGCCACCTTACTGCCCCAACTTAAATATGCCTTATTGTAATTTCTACTTGTTGCTCAAAGGTGTACCCTATAGAGGCAAGCAAAAAAGAATCTAATTAATCTTTCCCCTCAACACTTGAAGACAGCTATAAGCACCCCCCCCAATTCATCCCCTTCAGGTTTAACATATCCAAGTCACTTAAATTAATATTTATGTAGCATGACCTCAAGTACTAATGCTACCCAGATTTGTTTATGTCCTCCCTTTATAATTTGGTGCTCAGGACTGCTCATCATAGTCTAGAAGTGGTCTGATTAGCTTTTCATTGTAGTCTATGATAGAGTGAGACTATCTCATCTAGTTTGTCACATCATCTTAGACTCCCCTAACACTGGTAGGTGTTTTTTTCCTCATGAGAACTGAAATCTCTGCCCATATCTCTCCAAACCTTTATTTGTAAATTTTTTTTCTTGATGTGGATTCTATTTTTTTACAGTAAAACATCCCCCCAAAAGATTACTTTCCCCCATTATTTTAATTCGCAGTGAGCAGATGTAAGATTCATTTTGTTCCCAAGTTAATGCTAGAATAATAGCCTCTTTCGTTAATGCATCGTGCAGTTTGGGAAGAGAGGCATATTTCTCCATTTAAATTGTTATCATGCATATGGAATGATATCAATCATGTTAGGAAAATAATGATGTGTCACCAGATCTTCCACAATGGCTTTAACAGTTTGTGTCATTGAGGGAAGTAAATGAAAAAAGATTATTTGGTATGTATGTCTCAAAAGAAGATTCTGAATGCATTTCTGAGACTGATGTCTACTCTAAAGCCATAGTGTACAAAGCAATAATGAACTTCATTATCTTTTGCATGTTATTACCCTGCTGAGTTCAAATATACTGTAGTACTATGTGACCTGCAAAATGGCATTAAGCATTTTATTACTTGCTTACTGACAACTTGGAGCTTAAGACAGTTATTAAAGATTATATTGAGAAAATTCATAGTACTACCACAAATGCTCTTTTATAGTCCTGACAGATTGGCTTTAGTGCCTCTTATCATAAAAGAAAAGTAACAGAATAAATTTGGAAACAACAATTTAAGTACAACAGGAAGAATGAAGGATTTTAATAAATAAGAATCTTCCTTTCAATATTCTCTTTATTTTTTTCTAATGTCTGTGCCATTACTTTAACAGCTCATATAAATTAGAAAGAAAGTCTATTGAAAAGAGTAACTTTTTTCCCATGGCAAAAGGCTTCTTAACAGCCATATTGCATGTGAGTTTCTGAATGTGATGTTGGTGCTCATAATCCATTACTGATTTTGATGGATGTTAGGAAAGTAAGGACACTCCACAGGGAAGGAACACTTTTGATTATAGGGATGATTGATTTTGATGAAGCATTTGATGTAAGTGAAACTTGTTTTAGTAACACATTTTCAATGGAACTGGTCGATTTTGTCATGATGACTGCTTCAAAATCCAGCAACTCCTTGAGTTTTGAACATTTAGTTTTAAACACTTTGGACATACAAATGACCAGTTGCCCACTGATATGATGACATATAATAGTAAGAAGATTTGGAACAGAGACCAGGTTGTTAATCTCACATTTCTTCCCTCCCTTGACTTGTTGGGGAGGGGCTGTTATTATTCACATCTTACAAATGAGGAATTTGAGGCTCAGAGAAGTCAACTGACTTGCCAAGACTCACATAGGATTCCAGGCAAGATTTTAACTCAGATCTTCCTAAATTAAAATCCAACATTCTATCTACAGCCACAGTTAGGTTTAGACTAGAAAATAACCTTGGCAGGTGAAGGGAGGTTGGATTGAAAGGAGTGGGGATTTGAAGCACGGAAACCAATTAGAACTAAGTAGGATCATTCTCATCCTTTCACATTTCCCCTGCTAGTTATTATTAATGTTTTCTCTGTCTTAAAATTGTTTTGTACAGATTATTCTGCATCTCCCCAATGTGTAATATAATCCCCGATGATATGGATTAGTTTTATTTGTATCCTGGGAATCTAGTATAGTATCTTGCAATGTTTGGTGCATAATAGATATATGATGAATCTAAATATTAAATTGTTTACCTCTTTGCTATTTTTTATTATTTTACTCTTTTCTAACAAATATTCATCAAGTGCTTACTATGTTCTAGGTGCTAGTTCTAAGATCCATGATATGACTTTGCTATTAATATTTTAAACTTTTACTTACCATTAAAATTCTCCATCTCAAAGAGGATCAACTTTTGCAACAGCTATTTCAACTTCTCTTCATTATTGATCCAGGGAAGAACAGATGTCTTAGTGAAGGGATAATTATTGAAAAAAATAAACCAAATATATGAATGTCATGGAATATTATTGTTCTGTAAGAAACGACCAGCAGGATGATTTCAGAGAGGCCTGGAGAGACTTGCATGAACTGATGCGAAGTGAAATGAGCAGAATCAAGAGATCACTATGCACGGCAACAAGAAGACTATATGATGATCAGTTCTGATGGACATGGTTCTCTTCAACAATGGGATGTTTCAAACCAGTTCCAGTTGTTCAAGCATGAAAAAAGCCATATACACCCAGGGAGAGGCCTATAGGATCTGAGGGTGGACCACGACACAGAATTTTCACACTTTCTATTAATGTTTGCTTGAATTATTTTTTCCTTCTCAGATTTTTTTTCTTATAGATCTGATTTTTCTTGTATGGCAAGATAACTGTATAAATATGTATACACATATTCTATTTGTCAAGCATTTTAACATAATTAACATGTATTAGACTTCCTGCCATCTAGGAGAGGGGATGGGGGGAAGGAGAGAAAATTTTGTAACAGAAAGTTTTGCAAGGTTCTATGATGAAAAATTATCCATACATATGTTTTGCAATAAAAACTTTAATAAAAAATAAAGAAAGAAAAATAAAAAAGAAAAATTAAACCAAAGACTTCATTTTAAGTGCCTAACTTTCCTGAAGTTTCATGAAAATCAATTTTTTGGCCCTCTTTGAATTAGCAAAATAGTTAAAACTTCAAGCTGTTCAATAGCATATATGTTAGCAATTGATAAGTAACAGTGTAATCATTACTGTAATATCTGGTGCAGATTGGTAAATACACCAAGTCATTGCTTCTCCCTGTATTCATTTTAGGTTTTTCCCCTTTTTCAAAAATAAAACAGATATTAGGATATAGTCATTTGTGAAAATCTCATTAACCCTGTAAGCTACCTCCCTATTACCTAGTTTGTAGTCATTTTCTCACTTCCCTAAAGGAGTGATTAATTAGATCAAACTTTTAAACACTTAAGTAGGTTCATCTATCCAGTCTTTTGTACACCTACATGGAAAGTATCATTTAATAAAAATAGTTTTTGCAATCTTGATTTTAATTGGATCTGGAATCATTCTCATTATCAAATACAACTTGCTCATGAAATGACTCCTGCTTAACTATAATTATGTCAAAATACTCCATGTATTATAATTGGCTAATAAAGAAATTAAAAATCTGAATAATGGGGCTGTCTTTTCTCTTTTTCAAAACTTGACTCCAAAGCTTTTATAATAACCTCAGGGTGGAATAACCAAATTTTTTTGGTTTCTTTTGACTTCTGAAATAAAACAATGTATGGAGGCTGTTTTATTTTATTTTATTTTTTATTTTTCAGAGGAGTTATCACAGCACTGATGAATGTGAATGAATAAACAAAAAATTTGTTAAGAATGTCTGTGCAAAACCCTGTGCTTAAATATTATAGATAAAAGTTTAAAGGCAAGACAATCCTCATTCTCAAAGAACTTCCCTTTTAATAATGAAATCTCAAGTCCTTTGATTATTGCCATATATTGATGATTCATTGAAATTCAGTTTTTATTTATTTGGTATAACATAATGCACAATTTTGCTCATGTATTTCACATATACTCCTCTAGGAAAGGTAAAATATTTTAAAATATCTCGGTATAGGATTGTGATGTGAAAGAATGATGAGTTGAATCAGAGGATATGGATTGAAAGTACATATGGAATGCTTGTGTCCTATTTCATACTGGGCTGCCAGTTCAAATTTTATAATTCTGTGATTCTCTGATGCAGAAGATTTGATAGTTTAATATTAAAATTTAGCATCATCTTATATTCTTTGCTCTTCCCCACTCTATCATCACAGGTGAAGTATCTCTAACTGTTTTCCCAACATCTTGATCCTATTTCCTTACATTTCCTCCAAAACCTCGCCCTAACATCTTTTCTCTCTGATGTCAATGTTTATGGAAAGTGCTTAGTATCTTCCCAGTTTTAAAACAACCCTTTCCAACTCTCATTCATCCTTTCTCTTCCCTTTCAATACTATATTTTTTGGGAGTGGAGAAGGTTAGAAATGTTTATTTTCCTCATCACCTACTAATTTCACTTATTCATAAATTTAGTCTTATCTTTCTGATGAAAATTTGTCAGGAACACTATTGCTAGCTGTATGAAGTTAAAGTTCTTTAGCTTTCCTTGCTAGGTTACCCACAGTCTGATATCTCCCTGACTTTGAAGTCTTAGCACATTAATCCATTTGATGACATTCATGACAGCAAAAAAAGACTTCTCTCTATCTCTTACACCTATTGTGCATTTTTCTGCCTTTCTCTTATCTGGATTAATATGATAGCCTCCTAATTGATCTTCTCTCAAATTTCTTTTTTCTCCAACTCACCTCTATAAGGACCTTAAGAGATCAATCTATATCTATTTACATGTATATGTGTGTATCTATGTATCTTAAGAGATAGTCTTTTTTTTTTTTTTTTGCTTTTTGCTGAGGCAATTAGGGTTAAGTGACTTGCCTAGGGTCACATAACTAGGAAGTGTTAAGTGTCTGAGATCATATTTGAACTCTGGTCCTCCTCACTTCAGGGCTGGTGCTCTATCCACTGCACCACCTAGCTGCCTCAAGAGATACAGTCTTAAGATTCAGGTAAAATTTGCTTGCATTGTGTTGCCTTTCTCTGATTCTTTTTTTTTTCTTGTAGATAGGATTTTTCTTGCATAACTTCTCAAGCATTTCAACATAATTAACATGTAGTGGACTTCCTGCCATCTAGGGGAGGAGAAGGGACTGGGGGTAAAATTTGTAATGGAAAGCTTTGTAAAGATCAAGGCTGGGGAACTATCCATACATATGTTATACAAATAAAAAGCTTTAATAAAAAAAAGATTCAGGTCAAACATTATTTATTTACACAAAATAACTCCAATGGCTCCCTATTATCTCTAAGATTCTTAAACAAACACTTATATGCTTATTATGTGTCAGACTCTATCTGAAGCACTGAGTAAACAAAGATAACATTGGAACAGTCTCTCAACAAGTTTATATTCTATTATTTCTATCAAACACAAACTCAACATTAAAGCCCTTCAGAACTTGCTTCCAATCTACCTATCCAAACTTTTTTTTAAATACCCTTTATCTTCATTTTATTTTTTATTAAAGTTTTTTATTTTCAAAATATATACATGGACAATTTTCAGTGTTTACCCTTACAAAACCTTGTTTCTAATTTTTCCTATCCCTGCCCCCACTCCCTCCCCTAGATAGCAGTCACCTTTGTTTTCTACATAGTCCATCCCAGTGGCTTAATTGATGTTCCTTTTACATGATATTCCTCTTCTCATCGTTCCATCTTGCCTTTCACCCAGATGTTCCTATGCTCTGTATTCCCTCTTTTCTTCTTTAACTCCACTGGCAGGAATCCTTAATGTCCTTCAAAGTTTAATTCACACCCTGCCTTCCACATTAGTACTTTCTGAATCCCACAACTGCTAGGACTCTATGCCCAAAATGTCTTGCATTTATTTTGTTCAATTGTGTGGATATTTTATGGGTTCATTGTTTTTTCTTCTGCATTGAGATAAAGAATTATTCTTTTTTTTCTTTTTATTCCAGCAGTGTCTGATCTATAGTAAGGCCTTACTGTTTGTTAATTAATCAGTTAATATATGCCTTTAGATGAGCTACAAAACATGTTTTATTGCTACTTTTAATTGAAATACAGATCTAAAACTCCCAATTCATTTCCCCTCATTGATATCCATTTATTTTTCTCTTGATGAATTATCTGATCTGTTATCTTTCCATTTGTTTTTGACTAGAAATAGTGTTTCAATATACTATAATCAATTTATCTGCTATTTGATCTTGCTAAGGCTGAAAAGCATTCTAAAAAGTGATAATTCAATAGATCCAGGCATTTCAACTCCTTGCCTCATTATTTTCCTTCCATGGAATGAACTAGCATGACAATTATTTTATTCATCTGGCATTTGAATATATAGAAATTAATTTAGAATTTTGTCATGATATTTCCATTGACTAATGACAGATAATCATAAGCTGAGTTTTGAGGAGCAGCTGACACACTGCTGGCTAACTCAGTTGACTCAGTAAGGCAGCTTGTTCAAACTTTAGTTTCATTAAGAATGGAGGGAGGCAGGAAGGGAAAGGAAGAGAGAGAGAGAAAAAAAAGAGAGAGAGAGAGAAGAAGAAGAGAGAGAGAGAGACAGAGAGACACACAGAGAGAGACAGAGACAGAGAGATTGAGACAGAGATAAAGAGACAAAAGCAGAAACAGAGACATAGAAAGACAGGGACATAAAAGAGGGAGAGAGGGAAGAATTGAAACATCTCAAAGTTGTTGACCATATTTCAAGTATTTAAGTCAGTTTTTAAAATTATGATCATTTGATCCCTCACTCATGTTTGGGTTTCTATTCTGGAAATACTGTAATAAATAATCAAAAAATTAGTCTGTACCCGGCATTGACCAAGACACTTTGTATAAAAAGATAAAATATAAAAAAGGCTATTCTAGAGAAGCTTAAATTTTGCTTGGATAATTTCAGTTCGTATATATATATATATATATATATATATATATACATATATATATATATATATATATATATGTTGGGAAAGAACAGCACAAGTAAGAATGTATAACAAATACAAAATTAATACAAGGTCCATTATTTTGAGGAAAAGACAATGAGCACAGTGGATTAGAAAAAATGACAACATTTAGGTAGAATTTGGATGAATGAACAAGCATTTATTAACTGCTAGTTTTGTTAAGCACTGAGAATATAAATAGAAAAATGGGACAGTCCTTGCTCTGAAGGAGAGCATAATAAGATAGATTTAGGGATGGAAAGGACCTAACAATGCATTAGTACAATTCCATCATTTCCCAGACAAGGAAACTAATATACATACATGTTACAGGCTAGTGCATGGTTGAATCAATGGTAAGTATCTGAGAGAAGATTCAAGGCCAGATTTTCCTAACTCCTAGTTCAGCATTTTATCCATTATGCTACCAAGGAGTTCAAATTGTAGTAAGGGTAGGGAGGGCCAAACACAGATGAGATTTCAGCTAAAAGGGTTAGTGGAAAAACCCAGAGGGAAGAATAGTTAGGGAATCGAAAAAGAAAAAAGAAAATGGTAAGGGCAGAAATCTGAGAGGCAGAAGTGGGAAAGGAGTATATTCCATATATGGACCATAATCCATGCAAAATTATGGAGACAGCACATGGAGTGTCATATATGAAGAAAAGGTAGCTCAGTGTGACTATATATAGAGTGTAGAAAAGAGAATAATATGTATTAAGGTGGAAAGTAGTTTGGAGTTAGGATATGAAAGCCACTAAAGAAACTAAACCAAACAATTTATATTTGATCCTTGAGATAATAGGGGAAAAACTCAGGGTTTACTGAGCTGAGAAGTAACATTATCAGATTTGAAATCTAGAAAAATGGCTTTCTGCTGTATGGCTATCTGTCTATTTAATTGATCTATCTTCTATCTATCTATATACTTATTTAATCACAATCTATCATTTATTTATTTAATCTATCATCTATCTATGTAATCTCTTTCATAACTATCATCTATCTATCTATCATCTATATATCTGACATTCATCTTAGGATGGATTAGAAGCAAAAGAGACATGGGTCATATAAAAAGTTAAAGAGACTATAGAAATAATTTGGGCAAAACATCATGAAGATTTATTTCAACATGATGGTTGATAAAGGTGTGATGTTATTGAAGGAAACCTCAAGATAGATTGAAATGGTCATGATGATGAAAGTAATAGAAATTACTAATATTTACATAGCACTTTGAGGTTTTAAAATTATTTCTTAAATATATCATTTTGTCCTGAAAGAATTTGGCTTCATAGATTAAAAAAAATTAGAGGCATAAAGGTTGGTTAGAATAGTAAAAACATGTGAGTATGTGAAAAAGGTTAATTGGATACTTCCTCCATTTTTGCTCCTTCAGATTATAAAGAGTAAATTTAATGATGTGCAAACATTGTGTGTACAAAGCACTATAAAAATTTGTCATACCAAGATTGTATTAAACTCGATTGGTCCAGTACATGTCTGTAGTACCTGCTATCAGAAAGGCTAATTCAGGGATTACTTGAAGGAAAGTGTTCTGAACTGCAGTGTGTCTGCATGAATATCCATGAGCAGAAAACCAGTAGGATGCCCACAGGGGGATGAAATAGTCTATGTTGGAAATGGAGTCAAAAGTCTTCATTCCAATTAATAGTGAGATTGAACCCATGAGTCACTACTTTATTTCTAGCCTTATTGAATTATGGATACTTAGTGCCCCCCAAAAGCCAAAATTAAATCAAACAATGCATATAATGTTCATATTATATATGCTACATAGAGGTATATCCTATCTATATTTAGTGAATATGTATATGTATATATATACATAAACATATATGAGTGTGCATCTGTATATGTTCCAGAAAATAAGGGAAATATATAAATAAATTATATGGGGGGGGCAGCTAGGTAGTGCAGTGGTTAGAGCACCAGCCCTCAATTCAGGAGGACCTGAGTTCAAATCTGGCCTCAGACACTTAGCCCTTCCTAGCTGTGTGATCCTGGGCAAGTCACTTAACTTCAATTGCCTCAGCAAAAATAAATACATAAATACATAAAAACAAAAAAATAAATTATATGAGGGAGGAGCTATATTCTCAGGCATGAATGCTTGAGAAGTGTTAAGTGAAAGAAGAGATCAGGTAGGATGAGATCAAATTTGATTGGAGAAATTAATGAAGAATTAATTTAAAACAGTGTAATAAACCTGGTAATTCTGGTTCAATTAAACGAGCATTGTGCTAGGCACTACAAATTAATAATAATAATAATAATAATGAAAGATTAAAAAAAAATCTTGCCCTCAAAGCACTTCCATTCTAAATGGAAAAATAAACAAACAGATAAATAAATGCCAGGCAATTTGAAGTGGAGGAAAGAGCACTAATAAATAGGATTGAGGAAAAGTTTAAGTTTTGAAAGTTGGAAAAAATTTCAAAAATCATAGAAGTGGGCTGGGGAAATGCAGATATACCCAATGGAGTGGAAAGTCATTTATACAGGAAAACACATAAGGTACGGCAGTTTTGACAATTTGGCTACCTTACACAATATATAATGGACAGCAGTAGGAAATGAGACAGGAAAAATGTAGCTACATAATTTAGCAAATTTCTCATGATTTCCATTAGAGTTTGACTTTATTCTGTAGATAATAAGGAAGATGTTGGAAGCAGAAGGCTTCTTAGAGTAGTTTAGATCAATGTTAACATAACTTGACTAGAATGGTAGTGAAAGCCTAAGGGAGGGAATGCATATGAAAGATTGCAGAAAAAGAATTGATACAACTTGCCAATTGCAATAGAGATGATGGAAAGAGAAATTTAACAAGGACATGATAAAATATCAAGAATTAGTAAATAAAAGAATGTCAGAAAGGGGAGAGATTGGATGTGAAATTTGATGGAAAGTTGATAAATTCACTTTTGGACATATTAAGTATGAGATTATAACAGAACATTTTCACATTGATGTCTGCTAAGAGTTGTGAATCCTTGTCTGCAGCTCAAGAGACATATCAGACTAGTGATTTAGTAATGATCTATGTAAGTATAAGGTTTGGAAAAAGAGTGCAGGGAACAAAAACAACAAATATGGAATCTTAAGATACAAGGATCAGAGAAAATATAGCAAAGAAAAAACAAATGAACTAGGTAGAGTTGCAAGGAGCAAAAATCCAGCATTGGTTGAAGATAGAATTTTTAAAAAGAATGAAGTTATCTTTGATCCAGCAGTGCCACTATTGGGTCACTGTTCTAAGGAAATCATAATGTTCAAAATTGTTTGTAGCAGCTTTTTTTTTGTGGAAGCCAAGAATTGGTCAATGAGTAGGTGCTTGTCAACTGGGGAATGGCTGAACAAGTTGTGGTATATAAAGGTAATGGAATATAATTGTTCTATAAAAATGATGAACAAGCTGATTTTAGAAAGGCCTGGAAAGATTTACATGAACTGATTCTGAGTGAAACATGAAATGAATGAGACTTGGTTCTTCTTAGTAGTTCGGTGATCTAAGACAATCCCAATAAACTTTGGATAGAAAATTCCATCTCATCCAGAGTAAGGATTAAATGGACCTAAAATGCTTTGATTTGACTGTCATACAATACCACAAGGAACTTAGCAATCCTTTTTGCAACTCACAAAACACTATATCTTAATTGGAATTCTGTCCTTGTCAAACACAGAAATTAAGCTACATTTTTAAGAAAATATATCATTTATGTTCAAATATGCAAATGTGTAGTCTGGTTCTTGGATGATGCTTGATACTCTATGGAGATTGAATGTAAATTGATGCATATTATATTCATTTCTTCTTTATGTGTTTTTTTCTCTCCCATGGTTATTCCCTTGTGTTTTGATTTTTCTCTTATTTATGATTCATAAAGAAATATGTATTTAAAAAAATTAAATGGGAAAAAAGAAATAATGAACAAGCAGAAACAATGAAGAGAATAGCCTGGAAAGATTTATAAAAACTCATTCAAAGTTAAATGAACAGAACAAGTAAAACATTCATTGTATACAATATCAGCAACATTGCTTGATGATCAACTATGAACGACCCAGCTCTAATCAGGAAGACAATGATCTGAAACAAATACAAAGGACTCATGAAAGAAAATGCTATCTGCTTCCAGATAAAGAACTGATGAACTCAGAATGCAGAAAGAAAAAATTCATTTATTTTATTCCTTTTCATAT
This sequence comes from Myrmecobius fasciatus, assembly GCA_023553655.1. Taxonomy (NCBI): domain Eukaryota; kingdom Metazoa; phylum Chordata; class Mammalia; order Dasyuromorphia; family Myrmecobiidae; genus Myrmecobius; species Myrmecobius fasciatus. Next base: position 101,465 of record JAJPUD010003508.1, read on the forward strand.
TTTTTCTTTCCATGTTTCTTCTTTCCCAATTGAATAATATGGAAATATGTTTTAAGTAATGGTATGTGTATAACCTATATCATATTGCCTACCATTTTTAGAAGAATGATGGGCAAGGAGGAAAGAGGAAAAATTCAAAATATTATTAAAATGAATGCTAAAATTATCTTGACATATAATTTGAAAAAATACCATGAAAAAGAAAAAAAGCAGAAAAATAATAAATATATATTTTAAGTAAAAGAAAATGGAATGATTGCCATTGTTGAATGCTGAGGAGATGGCAAGAGTAAGGATTATATCAACTGAAAAGGCCATTGGGCATGCCATTAGGAGATCATAGATGACCTTAGAGGTATCAATTTTTATGTTAATAATCACAGTCTCAAATTTAGAAATAGAATGTACATCAAAAATGAAATATTTTTTCTCCATTGTTTTATACATTAAGAAACTAAAGTTTGGGGAAGTAAAATATTATGTCCAGGTCATTGATGATAATGATGTTAATAATAATGATAACTTCAACGACTATTATCAGGTCTCTGATTTATGTCAACCTGTTCCTGAAAAGCTTACCATGACTCCATCAAATCTCAAGGGGGAAATGTATATCACATCATATGCTTTTTGACATATGTCCATGTAATTTTGAAAGGGGATATAAATGTACTTTAGGAAAAATACAGTATGTCAAAAACAATATTTTATTTTGAAACTTTTAAGAATATGATGTAATAAAGAAAAGCCTATAAGTGAGGTCAGAGGGTCAGAATTATACCCTGCTTGTGACATTTTTACATTTATGATGTAGGCAAAGTCACTCCACATTTCTTGAATCTCAATTTGCACATATGTAAAATGAAAATAGCATGTATGCCATTTACACAGAATTGTCATAAAGAAAGTTATCTGTAAAGCTTAAACCATCATTTAAATGTTATATGAATCAATTGTATTATTCTTTGAAAGGAGCTCTTGTAAACATTTAACTTATTTTTTGCTCCCTCTTAGGTTCAGTTGCTTTGTTTCCTGAGATATGAGAATATAGGAGTTGATAGGATTGTAAAGTCAATTGTGAATGAATTCAGTGCTAGCTGTTTGATTTTTCCCTTGTCAATTAGATGGTAGTTTTGGAACTTTGTTAGCCATTAATTTGACAAGAGCACCCAGGATTTCAGAAGTCAAAGTCAAGTACATATTTTCTTCATTCAGATAATTTCATATTTATGGAGCTCTCCTCAAATATTAATCACAATACTTAATATCTCTGTATAGCTGCATAGATTGAAACAAAAAAAATGCTATTCTTTTTAGTACAACTTATGTGACCTTCTTGAGGTCACTCAGCCAATTGAAAGTGACTTTATAGTTTATTTTGATAAAAAAAACTTCTAAAAAATAAAGATTGTTATTTTTGCTTGGTACTGCCTAAATAAGACTTCTATAATAAAGCCTTAAACTGTAATGACTTGTGGCAGGCATTCTATGGAGTAAGTATATTCCAAAACGAATGGCAGTGTCCATTGGAATGTTGATTGGTTAGCTGAATGATGTGGTAGATGTCAAGCCCTCTGTTGCTTTATTGACTTTCTCAACAGGGAAATAAATCAACAGGGCTCTGTGACATTGGCAATGATTGGGTTTCAGTAACTTTGAGCAAAAGAAATTATTGAGCTACTCATATAAGGATTAAGTGGACCTAAAATGCTTTGATTTGACTGTCATGCAATACCACAAGGAATGTAGCCATCCATTTTACAACTCACAAACACTATTATATCTTATTTGGAATTCTGCCCTTGCCAAACAGCAATTAAATTATATTTTTAAGAAAATATGTCATTTATGTTCAAATATGCAAATGTGTAGCTTGATTTTAGAATGATGCTTGATTATATATGATTAGCAAGGGTGGTAGTGTAGCAGTACAGAAGAATCACTGTGAAAAGTCAGAACCATGGACACAGCCCCTGTCATTTGACCCAGTCCCTGACCCCAAATAGCATGACACTGTTTTGTATACTTCCTTAATTACTGAGGAGTATCATTTAGTTATTCTTTTTGATTCCACAGCATCCCTCCCCATCATCTATTTGACTATTTCCCTTTCTTCTTTTCCCAGAATATATTGTCCCTCATAATATTCCATGAAAAAAAATCAGTTTATTATATAATTTAATTTAAGAAGAGGATAATAAAAGGTAAAAAGATCTGATACAAGTATCACAGCAGTAGCAGTCATTATATTTTACACCCCCCCCCCTTTGCTACAGAGTAAAAACCTACTCCCCAGGTCTCTGAAGCAAGGTAAAATAGACAGAAATTCCTATCCCTAATGAATTCTTCCCAGTTCCTGTTTGATGTAGGGAGACTAGCTCAGTCATTAATATGTCTTGTCCAAGCTATTTGGAAATTGGAATTCTTCAACACCTATGATAATCTTGAACTCTCCTCCCACAGGATTCTTACTCAGTTTTTTATTGAATTGACTGGATTTGAACTTCTCTTCCCCATCAGCAACTACTGCTCATACTACCTGGCTTCTATTGATAATGTAATGACATATTTTTAGCTCCCAACATAGACATAGGACACATTTATAGATATATATGCATACATACATACATATATGCCACCATATCTCTGTGCTTTCCCCCCTCTATTCTTAGAATGATCGTGCATTTTATATTGTTAGAAATTTATTATTTTATTTTAAATAAGATATTAGCAATGAGATTACAGAGAGTCATCCCCAGGATAGCACACTATGACCAAGTAGGATTTATACCAGGGATGCAGGACTGGTTCAATATTAGGAAAACTATCAGCATAATTAATTATATTAATAACCAAACTAACAAAAACCATATGATTATCTCAATAGGTGCAGAAAAAGCATTCGATAAAATCCAACACCCTTTCCTATTGAAAACACTAGAGAGTATAGGAATAAATGGGCTTTTCCTTAAAATGATCAGTAGCGTCTATTTAAAACCATCAGCAAGCATCCTATGTAATGGAGACAAACTAAAACCATTTCCAATAAGATCAGGAGTAAAACAAGGCTGCCCATTGTCACCATTACTATTTAATATTGTATTAGAAATGTTAGCTTTAGCAATAAGAGAAGAAAAAGAGAGAAAAGGAATTAGAGTAGGTGATGAAGAAACCAAATTATCCCTCTTTGCAGATGACATGATGGTATACTTAGAGAACCCTAGAGCCTCAACTAAAAAACTACTAGAAACAATTCACAACTTTAGCAAAGTTGCAGGATTCAAAATTAATCCACATAAATCATCAGCATTTTTATATATTACCAACAAAGTTCAGCAGCAAGACATAGAAAAAGAAATTCCATTCCAAATAATGGATGATAGTATAAAATATTTGGGAATCTATCTGCCAAGGAAAAGTCAGAAACTACATGAACTATACAACAAAACACTTTCCACACAAATAAGATCAGACCTAATTAATTGGAAAAAACATTTAGTGTTCATGGGTAGGCAGAGTGAATATAATAAAAATGACATTACTACCCAAACTAATCTACTTATTTAGTCCCATACCAATCAAACTCCCAAGAAATTATTTTACAGATCTAGAAAAAATAGTAGCAAAGTTGATTTGGAAGAACAAAAGGTCAAGGATTTCAAGGGGATTAATGAAAAAAAAGGCAGATGAAGGTGGCCTTGCTGTACCAGATCTAAAACTATATTATAAAGCAGCGGTCATCAAAACGATTTGGTACTGGCTAAGAAATAGTGTAGTCGATCAGTGGCATAGGATAGATTATCAGGACAATCTAGGCAATAACTTTGACAATTTAGTGTTTGATAAACCCAAAGACCCCAGCTTCTGGGATAAGTACTCACTATTTGGCAAAAACTGCTGGGAAAATTGGAAACTAGTGTGAAAGAAATTAGAGCTTGACCCATACCTAACACCACATACCAAGATAAGATCTAAATGGGTTCATGATCTAGATATAGAGAGTGATATTGTAAGCAAATTAGAGGAACGTAGTATAGTTTACCTCTCAGACCTGTGGAGATGGAATAAATTTATGTCCAAAGAAGATCTGGAACTCCTAATTGAACACACCAGATAGATAATTTTGATTATATTAAGTTAAAAAGTTTCTGTACAAATAAAACTAATGCAGACAATATTAGGAAGGAAGCATCAAATTGGGAAATCATCTTTTTTTTACATTTGATTGGTCTGATAAAGGCCTCATTTCTAAAATATATAGAGAATTGTCACATATATATATAAGAATTCAAGCCACTCTTCAATAGATAAGTGGTCAAGGGATATGAACAATTTTCAGATGATGAAATTAAAACCATCTCTAGTCATATGAAAAGTTGCTCCAAACCACTGTACAAATAAAACTAATGCAGACAAGATTAGGAGGGAAGCATCAAATTGGGAAATCATCTTTTTTACATTTAATTGGTCTGATAAAGGCCTCATTTCTAAAATATATAGAGAATTGTCTCATATATATAAGAATTCAAGCCACTCTTCAATAGATAAGTGGTCAAGGGATATGAACAGACAATTTTCAGATGATGAAATTAAAAGCATCACTAGTCATATGTAAAGTTGCTCCAAATCACTGTTGATCAGAGAAATGCAAATTAAGACAACTCTGAGGTACAATTACACATCTGTCAGATTGGCTAAAATGACAGGAAAAGATAATGATGAATGTTGGAGGGGATGTGGGAAAACTGGGACTCTGATACATTGTTGGTGGAACTGAATGGATCCAACCATTCTGGAGAGCAATTTGGAGCTATGCTCAAAAAGTTATCAAACTGTGCATACCCTTTGACCCAGCAGTGTTTCTATTGGGCCTATATCCCAAAGAGATCTTAGAGGAGGGAAAGGGACCCACATGTGCAAGAATGTTTGTGGCAGCCCTTTCTGTAGTGGCTAGAAACTGGAAACTGAATGGATGCCCATCAATTGGAGAGTGGCTGAATCAATTATGGTATATGAATGTTATGGAATATTCTTGCTCTGTAAGAAATGACCAGCAGGATGATTTCAGAGAGGCCTGGAGAGACTTGCATGAGCTGATGCTGAGTGAAATGAGCAGAACCAGGAGATCATTATACACAGCAACAATAATACTATATGATGATCAATTCTGATGGACATGGCTCTCTGCAACAATGAAATGTTTCAAACTACTTCCAAATGTTCACTGAAGAAAACCATATACACCCAGAGAGAGGGATATGAAATATGGACCGCAAGATAACATTTTCATGCTCTCTATGGAGGTTTGCTTGCATTGTGTTTACTTTCTCTGATTTTCTTTTTTTTTTCTTGTAGATAGGATTTTTCTTGTACAACTTGTCAAGTGCTTCAACATTATCAACATGTAGTGGACTTCCTGCCATCTAGGGGAGGAGAGGGGACTGGGGGTAAAATTTGTAATGGAAAGCTTTGTAAAGATCAATGCTGGGGAACTACCCATACATATGTTATACAAATAAAAAGCTTTAATTAAAAAAA
>JAJPUD010003508.1:112002-125704 GCA_023553655.1 Myrmecobius fasciatus
TCAGTGAATTGTTGTCTTTTTCCAATTCACCAATTTTGTTTTTCAGTTCACCATTTTTATTTTCCAGTGAATTGGTGATTTTTTCCAATTCACCAATTTTGTTTTTCAGTGAACTGTTTTCTTTTTCCAATTCACCAGTCCTATTTTCCAGTTTTTGATATTTCTGTTGCCCTGATCTCAATTTATTTCCCCATTCTTCTTCTAGCTCTCTTTTGAGATTCTTAATGCAATCATCCAGGTAAGCCTTCTGAAAGGGAGACCAACTTAAGTCTGCCTTTGTGGCTTCATCTGGGATTGTTTTCATAATGTCAGGATCTGGGGACTGTTCTATTTTTTCTCCGTAGAAGCTTTCTATGGTGAGAGCTCTCTTCTGCTTCTTGCTCATGATTTAAAGTTGGGATATTGGTCAAAAGCCGAGAAAACTGCAACAATTTATATTTGCCCTGGGGCAGTTTGCCGAGTTGACTTCCGGTCTGAGGCTGTTCGGGCTAGATTCACACCAGGACCATGTTTTCAGCTGTTCTCAATCCACCCCCTTCCAAAGGCAGATCTGCCAAAGCACCTGCCCGCAAGCAGAGCAAAGTGGCCCAGGCGTCTCCCAGGGGCTTCCTGGGTGCCCAAAATCCGCCCCTCTATCGCAGCCCTGACTTCCGCCCCGGCTGGAGTCCGATCACGACCAGAGGCCGATTTCCCCTGAGGCTAACCTTCTCCGGAGTTCTTTCAAGGTAGATCTTTTATAGAAGTGCGTTGTAGTCCAAATGCTTGGCGAGGACCTCACTCAGAAACCAGTTTTAAGGCTTACTATGTCTGGGTTTGAGGGAATGTCGGAGGGAGTTCACAGAGAAAGCTGTCCGCAGTTCGCCATCTTGGCTCCGCCCCTCACAATCACAAATTTTTAAAAAAGAAATAAAAACAACCACCACAAAACTGATATTTAGTAGCATGTCTTTACTCCCTTTTTCAGTTTTCAATTTTTATTTTATTTTATCTACTTCTCATATCTCATCATGGTATGGAAAAGAATGGATTCCAAATCCAAAACAGTATAGAATAAAAACTTCTTGAGGACAGTAAATCTATTTATTTTTGTTTCCCTAGAAATTAACATATAGCTTTGCACATTGGAGGCACATAGCAAAGTTTTGTTAAATTAAACTATGCATCTGACAGATATTATGAAAAGAGAGTCTTCATATATGAACCAGGAAACTAAGTTTATGTTTGTTGGTCAATAAACCTCTTAATTTGCCAATTTGGAGATTCTTATTACAGTTCTGCTACTTGTTAAATGTGCTATCTGGGGTAAGCCCCTCTACCTATCAAGATTCATTTCTTTTTTTTTAAATCTGTAAAGTGAAGGAGTTGAACTTCATGACTTGTAAGCTTCAGTAACTAGGACCACATACAAAGTGATGAAGATTTTAGCTGCATAAGTCTCTCAAACCAAAATCCAGAAGAGTTCCCATTTGAGTAGATGGGGGAAAAAAAAAAACATGTATAGTATCAAAATTAGAGATCCTTGATGGATACTCAAAATATATACTCTGGCCATAGTTTCCCCAAGTGGAAATGTGTTTAAAGGACCACAACAGATTATGTCCTAAAATAATAACAAAACAGTTCTAATGACCTTGTGATGAAAAGAGCCATCTATGCCCAGAGAGAGGATTGTGGGAACTGAGTGTGGATCACAACATGGCGTTTTCATTCTTTTTGTTGTGTGTTCACTTGCATTTTGTTTTTCTTATGACTTTTCTTGTGCAGCAATATAATTGTATAAATATGTTTACATATATTGGATTTAACATATATTTTAACATGTATAACATATATTGGATTGCTTGCCATCTAGGGGAGGGGATGGGGGATGGAGGGGAAAATTTGGAACACAAGGCTATACAAGGGTCAATGTGGAAAAATTATCTGTGCATATGTTTTGAAAAGAAAAAGCTTTAATAAAAAATAACAAAATAACAAAACAGATATATCAAAGAGAAAAAAAACAAAGAAATATAATTTCTCTTCCTTTGTTGGCTCAAATGATGTGTAGTAACTTGAGAGATTCTTTCCTTTTTTTTCTTTTAGCATGATTTCTATTGTACCTAGACTTCAAGTTAACTTTTGTTTACTATTCTGTAAACTTAAGAGGAAAATGCTTAAACAAATTGAATTCTGGTGTCAGTATCTCCTTACAAAGATGGATCCAGGGTCCTGAGTCACTTTGTTTCATAAGGATAGGATTTTGAAATATTCCCCTCTCTACACAGTCACCTTTAAAATGCAAGTTGACTTAATTTTGATTGCCTTTCAACAGAAGCCATGCTGTGTTCCCAACTAAATGACATGAATGATTTAGTGCATTTCATCTAGAACATTTCATGTTCATTTTTTTTCAGTTCATTGGTATCCAAATGTAGGTTAATATTAAATAGTTCAATGTTCACTGATTTTATAATGAATATCACACTATATAAACTTGACATGTTGACTTGATGTAAAATTATTTGGAGAGTAATTTAATGGAGATCTAAAAAAGACCACACTTAAAGTTTCCCCTTGAATGTGTATTTCAAACCATTTGAATATTATCCAATCAAAAAATTCTTCTGCTCTACAGGATAAATGCCAATGTCAGATATGGGTCAATTTTTGCATTCATTTACTATTTTGACTGGTCATAATTTTCTCCTTGCATAAGAAGGATAAAATAAATATATTACATTTTCTAGAAAAACATTCTAAACTATGATTCTTTAGCTGATTGTAATTTCTGTAATTTGCCTTATCTCATTTATATGCAGTTAAAGGTGGTTAATGGATCAATGTAAATTATAAGGCCGATCTTGAATGGCTAGAGCGCTGGACTGAGTTTAATAAGATCATATTTAATTTAACAAATATAAGAAGAAATGTAAAGTCACCTATTCTGGTTCAAAAAATCCACTTCAGAAGTACAAAATGGGAAAGGTTCATTTAGGTAGAAGTTCATCAGAAAGGGACATAGGGAGTTTTACTTCAGTGCAGGTTCAATATAGGACAGTACTATAATATGGCAGCTAAGAAAAATGATACAAACTTTATCTTTTTAAGTGGAATAAAGCATTGAGGATCAAGAAAGTGATAATCCTTAAATATTCTACCCTGGTCTGAACTCTGGTGCATTAGATCTAGTTTTAGAATCCCCAATTTTGGAAAACCAGTTTAAAGTCTTGCAGAAAAAATGGAAACAAAGATCGTGAAAAGTGTTGAGGTCATAATTTGGGAGGATCAGTTGAAAAAAAAAAAACAGGGAGATTTAGCCTAAAGGGAATATTCACATAAGACCTATTAGCTCTTTTTAAATATTTGAAGGCCTATCAAGTGACAGAGAGGCTAATTTTGTTTTCTTTATTTCTATTTGTTGCAAAATTAGTTGCAAAAAATAGGAGTTACAAAAAAGTGAAAGTAGGCTTCATAGCACATAGGGACTGCACCTGTGACTTCATTGAGACAGAGCACTCTCCAGGAAACCTTCCCTCAAAGGTAGAGCAGAACTTCCCTGCTGTTTCCCTGCCGTTTTTATTTGTCCAAGCCCCTTGAGGTTGTGACTTGCCTAGGATGTCACATTCAGTGATTTTTCAGGCCACTCTCAAACTTAATTTTCCTAGCTTTGAGGCCAGCATTCTGATCTCTTTGCCATGCTACTTACAGGGTAGTAATGAAAGTGATGAGTGGAGATTGTCAAAGAGAGCACTATGTACTTAATATTTGGAATAGAAGGATGTGCCTTGTTATCTTAATTAAGCTGAAATAGATTTCTCCTTTTGTCCATTATTGTCCCTTATCTCCATCCCTTATTATCTCAGATAATAATGAAGTTTGCTTTACATGTTATTTCTCTTCTGATAGCATGAAATCTTCTTGATATGTAGGACTTTTTTTCTTTTTCAACACTGCTCTCTAAATTTCTAGCAAAATACTAGCATGTAGTAGTCATAGAATGGACATTTGCTAAATTTAATGTGCCCTACTTGGTATTCCCAAATACAACATTTCATTTCCTGTCTCTGTGACTTTGCACAGGCAGAACCCCAGACTGAAGTGCTTCCTTTGCACTGAACCACTTTGGGGTCCTTTGCATTTGATTCTTTACTTATCTCTACTTTCATTCCCTTTCACTTCCACTGATCAGATGAATCTTCATTGAATTTTCTTTGCATTTCAAATTGTGAATTTGACCTTGGTTAAGTCACTTAACTCTGATTGCCTCTCTCCTTTTTTCTTTCTCTCCCTCCCTCCTCCTCCTCCTCCTCCTCCCCCCCTCCTCCTCCTGTTCCTCCTCCTCCTCCTCCTTCTCCTCTTTCTTCTTCTTCTTCTTTCTTTCACACACACACACACACATTCTGAATCTGGAAACAATTTATATAAAAGCTCTCTTATGAAAAGAAAACTCTTTGTTCTTTCTGATGACTCTTACTTTCACTTGACATTACTTCTTTTTATGTTCCTCACCATTCTTAGGTGGCTTCTTCCAAAGGTAAAATGCCTTTTGTCCCTGAGTCATAATCTGTCAGTCTCTAAATCAGTTCAGTAAAGTTTTGATCCTTCTTGCTGGGATGAAAGGTCAAATGTCTCCTCCTTGTTATAAACTTATGTGTGTGTGAGAGAGAAAGAGACAGAGACACAGAGACAGACTGAGAGAATATGCCTATTACACATGTTAAAGCAAGTGAAGTAGTTTTCTTATATACTTTTTCTGTGCCTCAGAGTTTTGGGTAACATGTATTCATTTACAATGTAGCAACCATTAGTAAATGTAAACTGGGAAAATCAGGAGTGTGAGGTAGGAAATGACACGAGATAAATCTTGAAGAGATCTAGGGTTTCTCAGAAGAGGAAAGGCAAAGGAGAAACTTTCACACAGGGGGAAAACATGTGCAAAGGTATGGAGAGACAAGTAGACTGAAGAAAAATATGTCGATTCTGAATATATTATGTATTAGAGACAGTATTTTATTATCATCCTGGAAACAAAACTTGAAATCAATTTGTGAAAAACTTTAATTGCCATAAAGAAAGTGAAATTATCTCATATTCTAAGCATTCCATGACTATTTCTATGAGAGTGGCTGATAGGTCAGAGAGGGAGTATAAGTTTCAATTCTTGTCTTATGCACAAAATAGCTAATTATGTTGCTGATTATGTGGAGGTATGAATTGAGCTTCCATAGGATGAAATACATGGTGGAGGGAGGTTATGTTTTAAAATAGAGATTTCTGCTAAGGATTCTAACATGCTGTTTACTTGGAATATTTGGAAAGTAGATAAGAAAGTAGACAAATCTTACTTTGTTGTTCCTATTTATCTGTAGATGCAATCAGCTTTATGATTCAACTAAATGTTTAACAGATAGAAACACTGTCAAAATACTTCTATTTAATTCCAGCTATAGTAAGTTTCTAGTGGAATGACTTAACTGGAAAGAGTAGAAAAGAATCTGATTTAGATTCTGTGCCTTCCTTCTTATTGCTCATTGGTGTTAGGTTTTCACATTGTTAATACACATATGATCACATGTATGGATGTTTCTGGAAGCCCTAAAAGCTTCTGTCATGCTACCAACAAAAGTGGGGCATTTGTGTCAAGGAATGGTAGCTTATCCATCTTTTATGTCTTGTTCAATTTTCATTCATCATCCCTCTCTCTTTCTTTTTTCCTTTTCCCATGGCATACAAGAAAGAGTAATGACTCTAGATGCAGAACGTGGAGGTTCAAATCCCATCTCTGTCATATAGTCCCTTTGCTGTAACTTTGGACAAATCACTTTATTTACCCATTTTATTTTCATCTATAAAATAATCCAGATAACCTTTGATATCTCTTTCAGTTCTAGACTAGCTATTTAACTGCCTCTTTATTTTTTTTCTTTTCCCTTCTTTGTTTCCCCTCCCTCTTAAAACTTCATTGTTCTGGGGCAGCTAGGTGGTGCAGTGGATAGAGCACCAGCCCTGAAGTCAGGACGACCTGAGTTCAAATCTGGTCTCAGACACTTCCTAGCTGTGTGACCCTGGGCAAGTCACTTAACCCCAATTGCCTCAGCAAAAAGCAAAAAGCAAAAAAAAAAAAAAAAACTCCATTGTTCTTGCCAAGAGTTGGTTCAAACTCAGTTTAATCTTGTTAATGTTTCTCAGGATTGAATTAAATGAGTCTTGTGCTTTACCCTAATAAGGCATTTTGCTATCTTATCTTTCTTTTTCTATAGAAGATGATAGAACAATTTCAGATAATTCCTTCAGAAGACCATATTCAGCTAAACAGCAATCTCCCCTTCTTCCTCTTATGTGCCAACTATTTTATTCAGTTTCTCTACTACTTTCTTTCATTCCAACCCTTCTTTTGTATACAATAGAATTAAATTCTCATTGCCCTCAGGAGCAGGTATGGTGGAAGAGCAATTAAGTATTCATAGAAACTGAACACTAAAGAGCAGACCAGAAGAGGGATTTAATACAGAAAGAAGAGAAGAACTGAGATAAGGCAAACCATTGAATCCAAAGAGAATCCTTAAACAAGCAGAGTAGGCAGAGAAAGAGAGACAGAAGGTTCAGTGAAGACAAGATGGGAAAACATGAAATGTCAAATATGGTAGGAAGAATAGAACAAGTGAGTAAGGAGAAAATTATTCAGGTCAAAGAGATTGTAATAGAGAGTTTTAGACACACACACACACACATATACACACACACCCCATAAATGCCCTCTAGAATCATAATAATTGCAATAATGAGGCAAGCATATTGAACTAACAAAAATAAAATGGAGTTTTTTTTTTCATTTTTCTTTGATTTAAAAAATATGTCCTGGTATTCTTGACATTTTTGAATTTGTAAAATAAAATAAAACAAAACAAAACAAAGTGAAACAGCAGACTTTGTATAATATAAGTTCCCACAGCAACTAAATAATCCATATTGGAGTTGCCTGGCCAAGTAGCTTATTGATGTAGAAATGATTTGATGAAAAAAAAATGGGCAGCTTAACCTCACTGAGTATTATTTTCTTCCTTTTAGGATGGGGTCCATAATAGTCAAATTACTTATTTCTTAGGCTTGATTGTGAAGAAAATATTTTCCACACCTGTAAGGAGAGATAATCAGAACATAGATGTTAGGGATACAGTCTTGGATATGGGTAGATCTAAAATCTCTGTTCAAAATCTAGACAAGTGAGACTGAAATGCAGGTCCTCCAGGTGCCTAGAGGTTTCTTTCAGAGTCAGGTTTTTCTCTACTTGGAACTTTCACAACTAATTGCTAAAAGAATGCAAGAGGGAAGAGAGAAGAAGCAAAGAACAAAGGAGAGAGTGAAAATTGATCCTTGCCTTCTGCTCTCAGTTTCATAGCCTTAACTGCCTTCTTAGCTTAGCTGATGAAATACTCCCTAATTCAGGAAGAGATAGTTCTAGTGTTAGATGGAAAAGTAAAGAAGAGAAGAGAGACACTTCATAAACACTTATTCTGTACGAGGCCCTGTAATAAGCACTTCATAAATATTATCTCATTTGATTCTCACAACAAGCCTAGAATATTGGAATGATATTACAACCAATACTGATTGCTTGTTCTTAAGAATATCTAAGTGCTGCTAACAGAAACCACTGATCCAAGAGTAGAAGGGCCTTGCCTATCAAAAAAATGCAGAATTTATATAGTATAATTCATTGTCCTTTAAGGGATATAGGTTTCAAATAGCTGTCTATTTTATCAAAAAAAAAAAGGTTTACTTTTACTGTTTTGTGGAGAAGCCAAATTCTGAACTCTATATGTTCCCAGATCTTGTGATATGTATAGTTCTGCTTGAATATAATCACAATCTTTTGAAAAATTAAAATGAAGCACTGGGCATAGCAGAGGCAATTAGATAGCTCAGTAGACAGAATGCAAGAGCTGGAGAATTAGAAGACCTGAGTTCAAATTCTGTCTAAGATACTCATTAGATTTGTGACTCTGGGAAAGTTAATTAACATCTATTTACCTTAATTCACTGGAGGAAGAAATGGCAAATCTTGACAGTATCTTTGCCAAGAAAATCTAATGGACAGTATGAATATGTTATGGTCCATGGGTCACAAAGAGTTGGACACTATTGTATAAATGAACAAAAACAAAGGGGATTTGATTACTGACTATGTGATGAAGGAGAAGATATCTTCCCTCTTAATGTACCAAAAGACTCTTTACTTTCTGGAAGCAGAAATGAGCAACAGTTGAAGCCAAGATGGTAAAGTAAAGCCAGGAAGTTGCTCAAGCTGTCCCTGTTTCCCTTGAAAACCACATGAAATCAAACCTTTGAGCAGAGTCTGAAGTAATGAAACCATTTTCCAGTTTGAGATAAAGTGGAAAGACTTCAAAAAAGAAAAGTCTTACTGGGTTGAAAAGGGTGTTCAGCTCAGCTGAGATGGAGTCTGGGAAAGCTAGTGAGGGGGTCTTAACCACAGCAAATCAGTAACTGAGATCCTCAGTCTTGTTACAGTAGACCACTAGAACAATGGGCAGCTAGCTGCCAGTCCCAGATCAGAAGACAAATTCTGGGAAACCAGGCTATTTCCTGGACAGAGCAGATGAAGCTAACCCTTGCAAACACAAGGGGCCCCTGTGATCAAGGCTCAGAGCTACATGGGAAGCTTGGGACCCTGTTACTTCAAGAGCAGAGTTTGACCTTAAAATAAAAAAAGAGGAAATACCAAAGGAAAGGGAAAAAAAATAAGCAAGAAACAAAAAAGAACCTTGACCATAGAAAGCTACTATGGTGGTAGGGAAGACCAAAACATCAACTCAGACAAAGACAAAATCTCCACAGAGGAAATTTCAGAGTAATATGAATTGATCTCAAGGCCAAAGAAGCTTCTTGAAAATGATCATCAAAGACTTTAAAAGGCAACTAAGAGAGGTAGAAGAAAAAATGAGAAAAGAAATGAGAGATATGCAAGAGACAGTCAACAAAGGAAGGCAGTTCTTTAAAAAAATACAATTGGTCAAATGCAAAAAAAAAAAAAAACAGCTGAAGAAAACAACTTCAAAAGTAGAATTAAGCAAATGGAAAATGAGATACAAAAGCTAATTGTAGAAAAATCACACATTAAAATCTAGAACAGGACAAATGGAAGCTAATGACTCTATGAGGCATCAAGAATCAGTCAAACTAAAAAGAAAAAAAGAAATGAAAGAATCTTGGTGCTTGGAATACTATATTCCAGAAGGCAAAGAACCTAGGGTTACAACCAGGAATTAACTGCTTAGATAGATCCAACATCACTTTTCAGGAGAGGAGATGGAACTTCAATGAAATAAAAGACTTTCAATTATTTCTATTGAAAAAAACAGAACTAAACAGAAAATATGATCTTCAAACACAGGACTCAAGAGAAGCATAGAAAAGTAAAAAGGGGGCAAAGATATATTGTTTAAAGATTAAACTGGTTACATTCCTAGATAGGAAAATGATATCTGTAACTCTTGAGAACTCTATCTGCTACAAGAGCAGAAAGAAGGGGGCATCACATGGAAAGAGGGTGTGGTTGTGAATGGACTCTGATATGATGATACCCAAGAAAAAAAGACATTAAGGAATGGAAAAGATCTGAACTGGGAGAACAGTAAAGGGGAAGTGTAATAGGACAAAAATTAATCACAATTGAGGGAAAGAAGAGAGGGGGTTGAGAATTATCTGAAACTTGATCTCATCTTTTGGCTCAAAGAGAAAGTAATTTAATTGTTCAGTTAGGCATAGTAACTTATCTAACCCTATAATGAAGTAGGAGGAAAAAGAGGAAAGAAAAGGAAGAGGTTGGATAGAAGGGAGGGCAGAAACATTAGTAAAAAAAATGTAAGAGAATGGGGAAAGGGTGATAGAAGATAAAGTAAAGTGTGGGATAGGTTAAAAAATACATACTAAAGGAAAGGGGAAGGATGGTAGAAGATAAGATAGTGAATAGAGTGGGTTAAAAAAACATTACTAAGGACAGGGTGGAAAGAGAGAACAAAAGTATATAAAGGGAAGAAAATAGAGAGCTGGTAATCATCACTATGAATGTGAATGGGATGCATTCTCCCATAAAACTGAAGCAAATAGCAGAATGGATTTTAAAAAAAGAATTCTACAATATGTTGTTTGCAAGAAACACATCTGACACAGAGACACGCATATAAAATAAAAGTAAAAGGGTGGAACAAAATTTATTATGCTTCAACTGAAGCAAAAAAAAACAGGGGTGGAATTCTGATCTCAGATAAAACTAAAGTACAAATAGATCTAATTAAAAGAGATAAAGAAGGAACGTGTATCTCGATAAAAGGTGCCATAATCAATAAAATACTAATGACATTAAATATATATGCACCAATTAGTAGAGCACACATATTCCTAGTTACAGAAAGAAATAGACAGTAAAACTATATTCCCATCTGAGAATCAGACAAATCTTACTACAAAATAAATAAGAAAGAATCTAAGGATGTTAATAGGATCCTATAAAATCTAGATATGATAGATCTTTGGAGAAATATGAATAGAGATAGGAAGGCATACACCTTTTCTCAGCAGTACATGGCACCTACACAAAAATTGACCATGTATTAGGACATAAAAACCTAACAATCAATTGCAAAAAGGCAGAAATAGTAAATGCTTCCTTTTCAGACCACAATGCAATAAAAATTATGTTCAATAGAGAATCAGGGAAAGATAGACTAAAAACCAATAATTAAATAATCTAATTCTAAAAATGAGTGAATCAAACAACAAATCACAGAAACAATCTGTAATTATTTTCATCCAAGAGAATGACAGTAATGACACAACATACCAAAACCTATGGGACACAGCCAAAGCAATTCTTAGGGGAAAATGTCCATCTCTAGCAACATGATATAATAAAGAAAGAGTAAATCAATGAATTGGGCATGCAACTAAAAAAAGCTAGAAAAAGAACAAATTAAAAAAAAACAACAATTAAATCCCAAATTAGAAATTCTGAAACTCAAAAGAGAAATTAATACAGTTAAAACTAAGAAAACTGTTGAATTAATTAACAAAACTAAGAGTTGGCTTTATGAAAAATAAATAGGTAAACCTTTGGTTAATTTGATTAGAAAAAGGAAAGGAAAAAAAAGTCATCAGCACCAAAAGACCATCTACTTTGCCAAATTACATTAATAGTGGGATTTTCATTACCAGATTTTAGAAGTGCTATCCCTTTCCTGAGGAAATAAGAAGTGTGTATATATACATAGATGTATATATATACTTCTACAAAAATAGTAGCATATATAAATGTGAATTGTGAATTAATGATAAAGCATTTTAAAGCACCTACTAAGTTCTAAGCACTGTGCTAATCACTGGGATAGAAATCCAAACAAGCAAGGTAGTCCCTCACCTCAAGCAGTTTATATTCTAACAAGGGAAAACAATATACAAAATGGAGCTAGCAGACAAAAATTGGGCTTCACTATTTTAATACTCATGGTATTTTAGGGAAAAAAATTTTATGTTGTAGATATGCATTAAAATAACTATTTTAGACCAGCACTTTTGGTATCACAGTCTTACATTAGATATTTTTGTCCCAGAAAAGTATACTGTCTAGCATACTTTAATGCTGTAAATTATAAATAAAACATCAGCCACTAAAGGCATATCCCTTAGAAGAATTTTTAACCAACTAGCTAAACTTTGTATTTATTATTTTTTGTTATACTTCTAAGACTTGTTAATCTTCTTTTGGTACTGTTCCAAACTGTCATAAAGTGTAAGGCATATATCATTATTTTTCCCAAAGGTATGATCTAACTTGAAAGGTTATTTTTTTCTTGTTATTTATCAAATACTAAAAAGATTTCTTCTCGGGATGTGCTACTTGCTATTAATTTTTAGAATACTCAATCCTATACACTTTAATTTATAAATTTTAATTTTAGTTTATGAAATAAAACAAACATTTCAATAATATAGTACAATAAATAAATGATTGCATATGAAACAGCAAACCTGCTATATAGAAGTTCCATTCATTTTAAATATACAACAAAATTGTCATGTAAATTTCTTTTTATTTCCCCTTTCCCTTTACCACTCTAGAAATTACTATCATTAGGCACAAATAGATGTGCACACACATGTGTGTATTTAAAGTTATTCTATACACACTTTTTCAGTTCTCTTTTTGGATTCAGATAGCGTCTTTCCTTATATGTCCTTTATAGCTAATTTGGGTATTTATAATAGTGAAAAAAACTAATTAATTCATAGTCATTCCAAGAGTAATAATACTGTTACTGTATTCAGTGTTGTCCTGGTTCTACTCATTTTGCTCTTCATTATTTCATGCAAGTCTATCCATGTTTTTTTTTTCTAAGATTATTGTATCCATCATTTCTTATAACACAGTAGTGTTCCAAAACAATCACATATGCCAACTTGTTCAGTCATTCTGCCATTGGTAAGCATTCCTTCATTTTCCAGTTCTTTGTTACAACAAAGAGAGCTGTTATAATCATTTTAGAAAATAAAGGTTATCTTCCTTTTTCCTAATCATCTTTGGAAATAGATCAAATAATGATATTTCTGGATTAAAAGGTATTGTTAGCTTAATAAGGTTTTGAGCATAATACCAGCTTGTTCTTCAAAATGGGTAAATCACTTTCAAATTCCACCAACAATGAGTTAAGGTCCCAATTTTCACACATCCCCTCCACTTTCCCCTTTGATCATTTTAGCCCATCTGGTAGGTGTAAAATGCTGTCTCAAGGCAAACAAGGTGAAATTATTTGCCCAGAGTCAAAAGGCTGGTAAGGGTCTGAGGCCAGATTTGAACTCAGGTCTTCCTGACTCCAGGTTAAGCACTTTATCCACTTGCTATCTAGCTGCTCCAGGATATAAAAATAAGTATGTGTTATACATAGAATGAATATATTTGTGCATGTATATTTATATATGTGTGCATATATTTGCATACCCACATGTTTGTGTGTGTATATGTGTGTGTGATCAATCCACAGGCATTTATTAAATGCTATCTTCATATGGGATACTATCCTAATCTCTGGGAATAAAGGCAAAAATTATATAATCTCTGGCATCAATCAATTGATCAATAGTTATCAAGAGTTTAATATTTTCCAGACACTCAACTAGGACTTAGAATTTATGTTTTCTCAGCTGAGGTGGCTTCTTCCTATGTAGATTTAAATATGTCTACACAAAATGAGGGAAAGTTAGATTATGATGTGGAGTAAATAAGAAAAGGATTTATTTTAAATCCTTTTAATTTTAAAATCAGATATTTTAAATATCTGAATTTAGAGTCAGAAGTGAAAATGGACAGTACTGAGAAGAGAAGGAAAAACAGAAATTGAGCATTATCCAGGCTTTCCACTCAAGTATTTTAAAAAGATACATCATTTTTGTATGAAGATAACATATTTTATATTCATATGGAGAGACAGAGAAGAGTCAGAGACAGAGAGAGATTCAGAGGCAGAGAGACAGACACAGACAGAGATGGGCAGAAAGAGAAAATCAGAGACAGAGAAGAGAGAGAGAGAAAGAGACAGAGAGACAGTCACAGAGATACAGAGAGAGACAGAGAAGAGAGAGGGACAAACACACACACACACAGAGAGAGAGAGAGAGAGAGAGAGAGAGAGAGAGAGAGAGAGAGAGA
>JAJPUD010003508.1:125714-244646 GCA_023553655.1 Myrmecobius fasciatus
AGAGAGAGAGAGAGAGAGAGAGAGAGAGAGAGAGAGAGAGAGAGAGATTTGGCTGAATTTTCTGCTTTCTCATTACATCCCTATAAATCTGAAAAGTTCCGCTGGGTATTCCTTATTTAATTTACATAGCTAAAAAACTAAGGATTTTCAAGTAAAAGTGAGCCTCTGTCTTCTCTTTGGCCATTAAATCAAATCACTACAAAAATGGAGCCACAAGTGATATGAACAATGACATGACTGTAGTAGTCTCTGTCTCTGGCTAAAGGAATAAGACAAACTCACTGGTGCAAAGAAGAGGTGAGAAAGAAGTAGCCCGGTGGGAAATTAGGGGGAGTCCAGGCCCAGTGTTTCCTTCTGGCATTTGGCATTTTTCTCTGGTACTTTGCTGTTGTAGTATTGAAAGGATTCGGAATCCTAAGGAAAAGAACTCCATGGATGATGAGACACATAAAACAGTATTTTTCCCCTCCACTAGAGCCTCCTAAGCACCTCTTGCTTCATTTTTAGCCAATGTAAAATAGACCATCTCTCTCTTTTACACTGTTGCCTCCCCCCCTTTTGTTCTTTGGAGGTAGAGAAGCAAACTGTCATGTTAAGGCATCCCTCTCTCTTTCTCTCCTTTCTCTCCTTTCTCTCTCTCTCTCTCTCTCTCTCTCTCTCTCTCTCTCTCTCTCTCTGTCTCTCTCTGTCTCTCTCTCTGTCTCTCTGCAAATATGAGCTTATTTTTGAAGTAACAGGCACTAATGAAATTTGCTTGTAAACAATTACAGCTACAAGCAAAAGTAAATCAAGTCCAAAAGAATAATTTATTTTGTATCTGGGACTAATTTAAATGTAATTCACAACTGAAACCTGTAGAATCCAATATCATGTTCTTTTAGTGGTTTGTATTTTTTTGACAAATCTCCTTTGATTTTAAGTTGTTGAAATATTCCAATTGGTGTCTAAAATGCCCTTTTGTGAACTTTTAATCCTGAATTGATGCCATTTTCACTAGGCAAAAAAAAAAGAAGGAATTGATTCAAGAAAATAGTTCTTATATCATCTTCCCTGTCTGACATTTAAACTACACAGTTATATTTGGCAATTAGATTGTTAAGACAGAAGTGAAGAAAATGGAAAAAATATTGGGTATGGGGTCCGTGTTTAGAGAGGAGAGTGAAAGGCTAGAATGCTCTCCTCTGATCACATGAAACTTCAATAACTTTATTAGAAGCTGGTCTAGCTCACATCTGGATGAGTCTTAAGGAAAGCTGGGTCTTGATTCTAGGTGAATCCTATGGTAAGTAACTGGTTGGTACCTCGGACACAACCACATCCCTGATTTTGGGTTGTATATGGGCACCTGACATAATAGCAACTGGCATTTATATAATTCCTTAAAATTTGCAAAGTGCTTTATAAGTATTATTTCAATTTATCTTAACCACCATATTGGAAGATAAGTACTATAATTATCTGTACTCTAAGGATGAGGAAACTGAGGCATACAGAGATTAAGTGTGAGAGAAATTATTATTAATAATCAATGAGTTAGGGAAATCCATAATCCTCCTTTTTTTTAAGTCTTCATTTCAAATACTCATGCTATGAAGGTTGAACTTTTTCCTCAACTAAGATCAGACTCTACACAATCTTACTAGGAATGTAACCTAGATAAATTCATGCCTGTTATATTTTATTTAGATTTGGGTGGGGTTAATTGTTGGATTAGATTGTCCAAGACTGGGGGAAATTTAGAAGTAAATGACATAATAAAAGTTACATCTCCTAAGTCCTTCCTCAGAATAGGTTCATTTTTCATTGAAATATTCATTCTATGATTAATTGTTAACCAATCAGAGTTAATTGCCACCCTCAGAAATAACCTTCCCCTCTAAGGGCATATAAACTGAGCCTATAGCCATGGGGGTCTTTGACATTCAATACTGTCTCTGAGTTCTTTAATTAATAGCATGCTAGCATTATTATTAAAATGATTCATTATGCAGAAACTGTCTCTCAAACTTTTGAAACATTGCAAGTAACTTGCACATAAGTGAAGGTCTGAGGCTGTATTAGCACCAAGGCTTTCCTACTTACAGGCCCAGGTCTTTATCTGCCTGTGCTACACAACTTGCTCAGATAGATCAACAACAATAATAATAATAGCTAATAAGAGTTAGCATTTATATGGCACTTACTATGTGCCAGGCACTGTGCTAAGTCTTTTGTAATTATTATTTCCTTTGCTTCTTGGGAGAACCCTGGGAGGTAGGTGCTATTATTATTCCTATTTAGCAGATAACACTGAGACAAACAGAAGTTGTGACTTACTCTTTATCACACAGCTGGTAATTTTCTGACACAGATTTGAATTCAAGTCATCTTGATTCCAAGCTCAGTCCTGAAATCCTAGTGCCAGAAAAAATGCAGAGAATCATAGACTTCATTTTGGAAGAGACTTTATTTTTTAAAAAGTTTCCTCTAGAGCAAAAGATTTTTACCTGGGGTCTGTAAAATTGCTTTTTTTTTAATTGTCTAATTATATTGTAATATAATTTGTTTGTTATTCACCTTGTGTTTTATTTTATGCCTTTAAAAAGATTATTCTGAGATGGGGTCTATAGGTTTCACCAAAATAAGGGGTTCAATATATAAAAAGTGAAGAATTTTGATTCTTGCAAATATTTGATATGTCACTGCTTGAATAAATTTGGTGAAGGGGAAGCCAATTCCACTCCTGTCCTCCACCATTCCTCAGGCCTCCTTTTGGACAACTCTAATTAATAGGATATTTCCTCCCAACATCCACTTCTCCACAATTTCTTCCTGTTTTTGCTTCTTCCCTTGAAGCTCAAATAAAATAAATTGGATCCCCTTTCCACATGAGATCTGGCCTCCTGCAATGGGAAGACCTGTTTTTGGGGCCTTTGGTTTGATTCTACATCTTTTGAGAATAATTCTGTCTTTAATGAGCCTCTAGACTGGAAAACTAATATTGTATATATTTATTCCAAGGGAAAATGTAGTATTTTCATTGGTTCTCTGGAAAGCATACCCCTAATCTTGGTTTGAAACGTCAAAGCTACTTATCCTTTGTTTGATTGTAGAAACCATAATTTGGAGGCTCCTCAAGGAATATTTTTTTCTGTCACCTTTGTGAATGAGGCCAGTAGACTATGTGCTATTTAATGAAATGGGTATGGACTTCAAAATGTGAAATGATCTTCAATACGCTATAGGTGAAACACTTAGGAAAAGAAACCCTGAATTCATGGTTTGTCTTTCTACTGAGTGACTTTGAGCTGATAATTTGCCATTGTGAATTTTAGTTTGCTAGTCAATAGCATAAGCAAAATGAGCCTGATGATTTACTTAACCATCCAAGAGAAATTGATTTTATTATCATGTTCTGAAAGTACTTGGAATAATGTTTCAGTAGTTAGGTACTATTTTATGGTGGGGGGGTATGTGTAGTGAAATCAGTCAGACATGTCAACACATTTTATAAACCCTTTAATTCGGGCCAAATCACCTTTTAAATAAACTATTATAAATAGCTTCTCTTTTGTCTTCCTCCTTCCAGTCTTTGTCCTCCCTAATATTTTGTTTATTTTTTGCATGTCAAGTGATATTTCAAATGTTTCATACCAGTCGCACAATTCCTCTGTTCAAAAACTATCTCTAAAATTCATCCCGAGTCTCTGAAATGATTTCTTTCTTCATTACTAATAGCACAATAGTATTTCATTACATTTATTTATCATAATCTGTTTATTCATTCTTCTGATGACTGGTAACTCCTTATTGTCCATTTTTTTTCTACTGCAAAAAGAATTTAAATTTGTATACATAGGACCTTTTCTTGTTTCTTCTCTTTCCTTGACATGCAAGCTTAATAAGCTAGGTCAAAAGACATGAGTAGCTAAATAACTTTTTGAGCATAACACTGTATTACTTTTCACTGGCTGGATCAATGCACAGTCTTCCTACAGTTCATCAATACATTTTTTTCCCACAATCCTGCCCATATTTGTTATTTCCTTTTTTTGTGACAGATTTCTCCCTTTTATAGATTTAAGGTGGAACCTCAGAGTTACTTTAATTTGTTTTTCTCTAAATATTAATGATTTGAATTTTTATATGACTATTGATAGCTTTAGTTTTTCTCTTCCCTTGAGAACTATTCATATCATTAAATATTTATCAATTTCAGGGTGGCTCTTGTTCCTATAAATCTGAATTTGTTTCTTATCTCTATTGTCTATTGAATGAAGTATATACTTCTTATACCACCATTTAAATCTCTCCTTATTTCATTTACAATTTGTCTTACAAGGCTGCCATTAATATCTTCCATTAATATTTTCCATATTTCTACAGAGCTGAACTAATGAATACGTTGTACCCTGATCTTACCTGACCTTATCTAATCTCTGTAACTTTAAACTCAACTCAATTGAATAGATATCCATCTTATTTATACTTTCAATTATATTTAAAATGAAATATACTCCTCTCCCAAGTTGCTATTTTGATTTTCTAAAATTAGTCTTTATCTTGAAGACCCAAACTCAGGTGGCACTATCTGATGTAAATTTTCCCATCATACCATCAGCTGAGAGTGATCTCATCATATTTCTCATAGAAATTCACCTGAAGTTCCTCTTTACATGTAGGACATACTTTCTAGTATCATAATTATTTCCCTGCAAGCTTTCTTTGCCTCTCCTCCTTTGATGTGACTTCATCTTTGCCTCCCCAGAACTTAAGCCAGTGCCTAGTACTCTGCTGGTGTTCAAGAGATATTTATTAAATTAAACTATGGTTTTGAAAAGTGATATTAAGGAGGTGACAGGATCCTAAATTTAGAACTGAAATGATCATCTAATCGAGTGCTCTCATTTTACAGATGAAGAAACTGAGACCCAAAAAGATGGAATTATTTGTCTAAGTCACAGAAAGACAAAGATAGGATTTGATCTCAGATTTTCTCATGTGAAATCCAGTGGGTCTTTTACCATACCATGCTGCCTCACCTCTCCTTTCTTCTTTCTCTCCATTGCCATGTCTATTTTCTTCTGCCTTCATACCATCATAGATATAGAGATCTAAAAGTCCCATTCTCTCACTTTACCGATAATGTGAAGTGACTACCTCCAAATCCCATTAGTATAGTTGTCTGAAGCAGAATTTGAAACCATTTTCCTGACCCCGAGCTCAGCACTGTCCACTACATCACTTACCTAGCTTGTTTTTAACCTTTTTTTCTCTTTTCTTCCCATCTTGACTGTTCCCTTTTCCCTCTTTCACTCTCCACTTCTTGGGTATTTTTCATTTGATCCTTTTCCTTCTTTTATTATTTCTCTCTGAGTATCACTATTTTCTCACCTGTCTTCTCCCTCTATCCAAAATTTTTATACATATTTAAGGAACTGTTTAAAGAACTACAAACATGAATTCATAAATTTATAGAATTCTGAACACATAAAAGTCAACTAAATATATTCTTACATTTTGGTAGGTTTATTTATGAACTCGGATAAAAATGATACCACGTACATTGTTCATAGAATAAATTTGGCCTGTGATTTTTTTCCCCAGGAGAACTCATGTAGGCATATTGATAAACTTTGAAAATTTTAGATAGAGGCCATAATATCAAACAGTTTGAGCATTTGTGCCCCCTCTATGACATATTAAGAAAAGACCCCAAATTTTAATTCCATACAGATTTTCATTCTGGATTGCTTTGTATTACCAATATGATGTTTTCCCTTCATAAAAATGAATAACTTTCTTTTTTTCTCCCTCTTAAATGAAAAACTGGGACAAGATCAGAAAAAAGTGGTCCAGTTGTGGACAATTCTTTGATTTTTTTTAAAATATGTATTACAGAGGATGAGGGATGGCATCACACTGAATAAGGTTTGTTAGGATGTCAGTTTCTCTAGAGTATTTTTAAATACATAAAAGCTGCTTTTCTCCCCCTTCAAAGTTATACTCAAAGCTCAAATAGGTAATTTCAAGAAAAGCTTTTAAACCTTTAAATGCTGATGGGGATCCTCTCCCTAGATATGGAGTCCAATGCTGGCTTTCAGAAAATTCCTACCTCAGCTCCTAAAAATTGTAAAGCTCCATCTCTTCTGTGCAAAAGCCTGTTTGAGCAGTTGTAATGCTAAAATATAATAAGAGTTTTAATAAAAAAAAACCATCACTCTGCTACACGACTTTTAGAGTATTCTTAAAATTGCCTACTGCCCTTTCCTTTGCTATGCTTAATTTTCTCTGATTCCAAAGGAGAAGGGAAGGTAGAAGCCCCTTGGATGTCAGGGGAAAAAATAAGCACTGAGCTTCATTTGTGAAAAAAAATGACATTTCAGACAGAGAAATTCATTCCTTTTCTTGGTCTCACAATGGACATTGAAACACATCCTTTATCCAAAGGTGTTTTTGTCATAGGTTAGCAATATAACATAGCTTTCTATTGTTCTCTTAATTTGTCAAGGTCTGATTGAAATTTTGAAAAGAAATTTTCTGGCAAAAACAGAAAATCACTTCCCAAATGAATCTCTTTCTGGCATATTTTAGCTCAGTAAGAATTCTTTTCATTGCTTGATGTAGTATTAAAAAAAGATGGAGGGATATAGAGTATAATATATCCATTAGATGTAAAGGGGAATAAGAAAAAAATATAGAAAGAATATAGAAGAAAAAGAAATATTACTTAATCAAATCTGGAAAGACAAAATCAAAAGTGAGGGTCCCTGAGAGAATAGCAGATAGTGCTTGAAAATGCCATTTAAATATGAACAATAATAGTGAATTTTCTCAGTCAAAGGACTATAAGATTATGACATATTTAATCAATACTACATCTCTGTCTTTATTTTGATAATTAATAGAGACCTAATTGCAACACAGTATATAATTAATACCACCAAGACTTGCTTTGGAACTGCTAAGTTAAAATTGGGTTTATGAAGAGATTAATCCAATTTTCTATTTCTATAAATTCCATTCTTTAATGGAACCATGAAATGAGTAGCAATAATTAAAGAAGGGACCAGTGATAATCCACAGATTTACTGAAATATGCACACAGCTAAAGGGGATGCAGAAGAAAAAAAAGTGTTAAATCAAATATGAAGAGACAAAAGTTAAAAGGAGAATAAGAGGGAGGAGAAAAAAAAAGAGATTGTGTATTACCTTCAAAGTATCTCAAAATTTCAATGTATCTGTGATCATTGATAATGGTCACATTTTCTCCTAACGTACAGATTGTGGCCTTTATTTTTTACTTTTTATTTTTATAAGCAGATTTCCCCCTTTCTTTGAATAAATCTTAAATAGAAGACCTATTCAACATGGTAGAAATATTTCTAATAGTATTTTTAATATTCCATGGGAAGCAGCACAGTATTTGAGTGATGTATCTATTGTGTCTTCTTTATGACTGATTAACTTTATGACATTTTCTATTTTCATAATTTAAAATTATAGGTCAAAATTCATATCTTCTTGTTTTGCCTTAGAGAGAATAAAAAAAAAATGCAGTCACCATCTTTTGAAAAACCTTTGACTATTATTCTTTCTGTTAGCATTTGTATTTTCAGTATTTAATACAGTGCTCCACATATAGTAAATGCTTAATAAATGCTTGTTGATTTGACCTGCCTTTTTTTGAAGAACATAATTTCCTAGTTTCTTAGTCATCTTTGCTCAATTCTAAATAATTCAGTCTATTTGCACTACTCTTGATGCTTTTATTCACCAATATGATTTTCACAGCCTTCCCAAAATTTATTCTCTGATATCTCAACACTTTTTTGAAGACAAGCCTATATTATGCCATATACTTCAAGTCTGGAGCAATTTCTACCAAGGTGGCAGAATGTTAAACACAAGAAAACCTAGCAGTCAATTAATCAATATGCATTCATTAGATACCTGTTATTTGTCAGGGATTTGCTAGGCACTAGCAATATAAAGGAAAAAAATGAAACAGTTCTATTCCTCAAGGGACATATTTTAGGTATGAACTTTTAAAAAATAATAGTTTATTTTTCCTAAATTAAATGTAAAAAATAATTTAAAGACTGTTTTTTTTTTAACTTTTGAGTATCAAATTCTATCCTCTCCCCGAGATGATAACCAACATAGATTATATGACTTTTCTTTTTTACATTTGAAACTCAGGTAACTAAATTCATAGTTATTAAAAAACAAAAACCTGACCATGGTGGATTTTTTTTGGTCACAGATATTCGGAAAGAGTTATGCCTAAGTTAGTCATGGCGGGTTTTACTTAGTTCAAAAGAAAAAGAAATAAGTATTTATGGAGCATCTACTATGTTCCAGGTTTTGTGCTAAGCCTTTTAAAAATAAAACACAAAAATCACCAAAAAACAAATATTACTTGATTTAATCTTTTAAAAATTTAATATTTTCCCCTCAGTAACATGTAAAATAATTTTTACATTTGTTTTTAAAAACTTTGATTTCCAAATTCTTTCCCTTTCTTTCCTCTCCCACATTTGAGAAGGCGTATGTGAACTTAATATTTCTCTGAGTTTATCCTATTCATCATTTCTTATAGAACAAAAGCTTTTCATCATAATCACATACCATAATTTATTCAACCATTTCTTAATTGATTGATCTCCCCTCAATTTCCTATCCTGAAAAAAGAACTTTTGTAAATATTTTTGTCTACATAGGTCCTTTTTCCCTTTTGGGATACATACCTAATAATGGTATTGGTAGATCTAATTTTAGAGCCCTTTCAGCATAGTTCTAGATTGCTTTTGAGAATGGTTGAATTAATTGACAATTCCTTCAACAAAGCATTAATTTTTTATTTTCCCAAATTCACTTCAATATTTGTCATTTTATTTTGGCCCATTAGTCTATCTATCTCAGAATTATTTTACTTTGCATTTCTCCAGTAAAAAGTGAATTAAGGTATTTTTTTCATATGATTTTAGCTTCCTTAGTTCATCTGAAAAATGTGCATATTTTTCATCATTAATCAATTGGGGAGTAGTATATATATATTTGATTTAGTCCACTATATACCAGTTATCCTATGTAATCCCCAAGTAGGGACTGAGCAGTCCCTACAAGGAATGGGCCTATTTCAAAGAGAGAGTCTTAGTGATTAGAATGATTCTAGATCCAGTTTCCTTAGAATTGTAATGGGAATTTATTGCCTTTTCCGGAACTTTCTTAACTAAAGGTAGTTGTAAAGATTAATTGTCATACTGTGTACAAGTCTCACTATAACCATAAAGATTGTGATTATGGATTTAGAACTGGAAGGTGCCTTTGTCTTATTCCATTAATTTACACATGAGCCCATTGTCACTTGTCCAACCAAGGTCATCCAGGTAACAAGGGGGAGAGACACTACTCCATCCAAAGATGACAATAGCCCATGTTCCTTCCATGATACCATGTTGCCTACAAAGAGTTACATAAAAATTGGCTGCTGTTATTGTTCTTTTAATACTAAACCTTCTCTGTTTCTATGTTTAAAGTTCTATCATCCCAAAAGGAATTGAAAAATAATTTCAGCTTTCAGAAGTCTAAAATTTCTACACAAATGACAAATGCTCATATGAAAAATGAAAACTACTAGTAAATAGCTCTTTTACCACTTTGGGGGAATGACAGGATTCTATCTGCACCCCATCCCATTAAGTTTGATGTTGTCTGGTTGTCATAATGCTATGATTTGAATCATAACCCTTGAAATAGAATTAACCAATGAAAACATCTTGGATGGCAAAAAAGATAGAAATTTAGTCTTGTCTCCTTAACTAAGATATATTACAAAATTGTCTTCACTCTATCCATCTATATAATGTCTTCACCACAGGATCATGGATGCTGAAATAGGCACATCATAGATAAGAGTAAGGATTTTGAGCAAGAAATGTGCCCAGGCAATGAAATCCAGAGCCATCTATAGTAAGAAGAAAGGCAGAAGCAAGATTAGAATCCAGACTCCAGAACTCCAAATCCAATGTTCTTTCTATCACACCACATTGAAATGTTCATTTACAGTTGAATTTTTGTGATGTGAATGCCTGGTCATGTAGACCATCAGTCAAACTCAGTGAGCTAGAACATTTCCCCCTTAGATTTCATTGTTGTTTGCTATTTTCATCAATAAAATGCTGAGTGCTTTACAATACATTAAAATGTCACACAGTAAAGATATTTTCTGAGAGATTTACTGGGAAGCAATTTCCACAGAACTAGTTTGATATCCCAACTGTTTCTTTTGCTATACAAAAGGGAATGCCCGTCTTAAGATGGGTTTAAAGTTCTAAGAGAGCTACATGTCACTTTGCTTTCCTGATCACATAATGACTCAGAATCTTAGTGACAATTTTGTCCAAGCTTTTAATTTTACAGGCAAGGGAAATTGAGCTTCTGAGATAGTGACTTTCTTTAGTTACGTAACTAGTCATTAAGAGAATCATGACTATGAAACTGGAAATAATTTCATATATCATCTAATAAAATTCCCTCATTTTGCAAATGAGGAAACTGAGGTCCAATGAGATTATGTAAGGGACCTAAAGTATATAGCAAGTATTAGAAGTCAGATTTGAATTCTTCTGACATCAGGCCATGCTCTTTCTGCTATATCCTACCTATAGTCAGAGTTGATTCAAGGCTTTTTTGAATATTTGATATCTGGACATCTAATTAAATTACCCTCATTCATTCTTCAAAAGTTATTTTTTCTTGAAAAACATTAGAAAGACCAGAATTCTGTGGGTTCTATACATGATCCTTTTCTCTCTATATACTTTTCCTTGACAATTTCTTCTCTGAGCAGATGACTCTCAGATCTTTATCAAAATCCACAGTTTCTCACTTGAGCTCCAGTTCTGTGTTTCCAAATGCCTTCAAAATGAGGATCATAAACTAGCCAACTAAATGTTCCATTGACAATTCAAACACAACTTTTACTGAACCTCTTCAATCATCTTCCGTACCCAGATCTTCATATTCCCCTTCTCCCCCTCCTTTTTTTCTTTTCTTTTCTCCCTCTTTCCTTCCTTCTTTCCCTCCCTTGTACCTCTCTTCTTTCTTCCTTCAATTAATTTTCAGTCTTACCTGCAGTGGCTACTAATGAGTTTGGTATCACTATTGGAAGTATGAGAGATTCTATCTGCACCCCATCCCATTAAGTTTGATGTTGTCTGGTTGTCATAATGCTATAATTTGAATCATAACCCTTGAAATAGAATTAACCAATGAAAACATCTTGGATGGCAAAAAAGATAGAAATTTAGTCTTGTCTCCTTAACTAAGATATATTACAAAATTGTCTTCACTCTATCCATCTATATAATGTCTTCACCACAGGATCATGGATGCTGAAATAGGCACATCATAGATAAGAGTAAGGATTTTGAGCAAGAAATATGCCCAGGCAATGAAATCCAGAGCCATCTATAGTAAGATATTATTTCTGCCCTATTTCTAGTCTAGAACTGTTCCCTCAGTAGGCAGTTTCTCCTCTCTCTCTCCCCACCCCCACTTCCAGGTCTCAGTGCATTGATGCCAGATTTAGTATGCACACCAAATCAGCATATACACTGAAGCTTTGAACTGTCCAGCTTAAGCTATCCACCAACTTCCACTTACTCAGTAGCAGGGTTTATAAGTATGTGGCAACAAGTCAGGTCTTGTATTACTTGCTTATTTGTTTGTTATTTTAGTTAATGATATTAACTTTCTTCCATTTATCCAAACAAATTTTATATGGATCAATTTCAATTTATTAAGTGCCCACTTTCTGCAAAGTACTTGATCTGGAATTAGATATACAAAGATAACAAAGATAAAAATCTCTAACTTCAAGGGGAATATATTCTAATGGGAAAGAGAGGGAAGATCATACATTCAGATAGACATTTATTTTTTTTCTTTTTTTTTAATAAAGCTTTTTATTTGCAAAACATATGAGTGACCTTTCAACATTGACCTTTGCAAAAAAAAAACTTTTTTTCCCAAGCTTTTCCTTTCCCTCCCCCCGACCCCACCCCTAGATGACAGGTAATATAATACATGCTAGATAGGATAAATTATATGACAAATACAATACATGTATACATATCTATACAGTTATCTTACTGCACAAGAAACATCAGATCTAGAAAGAGAAGAAGAAAAAAAAACAACCTAAGAAGGAAAACAGAATGCATGGAAATATTCACAGAAAGCGTTAAAATGCTGTGTTGTGGTTCACTCTCAGTTCCCACAGGCCTCTCTCTGGATGTATATGACTATCTTCATCGCAGCACAACTGGTTTGAATCACATCATTGTTGAAGAGAACCATGCCCATCAAAATTGATCATCGTATAGTCTTGTTGCTGTGTATAATGTTCTCCTGGTTCTGCTGATTTCACTCAGCATCAGTTCATGCAAGTCTCTCCAGTCCTCTCTGAAATCCTCCTGTTGGTCATTTCTTACAGAACAATAATATTCCATAACATTCATATACCATAATTTATTCAGCCATTCTCCAATTGATGGGCATCTTTTCAATTTCCAGTTTCTTGCCACTACAAAAAGGGCTGCCACAAACATTTTTGCACATGTGGGTCCCTTTCCCTCCTTAAAAATCTCTTTGGGATATAGGCCCAGTAGAAACACTGCTGGGTCAAAGGGTATGCACTGTTTGATAACTCTTTGAGCATAGCTCCAAATTGCTCTCCAGAATGGTTGGATCTGTTCACAGTTCCACCAACAATGTATCAGTGTCCCAGTTTTCCCACATCCCCTCCAACAGCTATCATTATCATTTCCTGTCATTTTAGCCAATCTGACAGGTGTATAGTGGTATCTCAGAGTTGTCTTAATTTGCATTTCTCTGATCAATAGTGACTTGGAGCACCTTTTCATGTGACCGGAAATAGTTTCAATTTCTTCGTCTGAAAATTGTCTGTTCATATCTTGTGACCATTTGTCAATTGGAGAATGGCTTGAATTCTTATATATTTGAGTCAATTCTCTCAGATAGACATTTAAATATAAAATAATTTGAAGAGATAGAAAACCCAAACAACTGGGGCAAAGAGGTAAAGTTTCCTGTAGGTTTTGTCTTGCAAAAAGAACCTTTAAAGAGACAAAGAGTAAGAAGAAGCTCAGTTCATGAATATAGGAAACACTGTCCCAAGATCAATGCTGACTTCAGATAATAGTTCATGTACCATATTACTTAAATTTACAGTCCTTGAAAGAGTAGAAGTATGTAGACTGAAAACAGACAATGAAGTCTTTAAAGCTCAAATGGAGGCATTAGTATTTTTGTTCTAGTGAATAGAACTACTGAATATTGTTAAGTGGAGGAATGACAAACTTATGAATTATATATACATATATAAATGAATATATATAGGATATATATGTGAATATATGTAGAGAATATAGGTATAGGTATATGTGTATATATATATATATATATATGACTAAATGAAATATGAACTATATTTTAGGAAGATAAACTTGATGTTTGTGTATAGAATGGATTGGAGAAGGGAAAAGTTTTGGGTAAGGAGATCAATTGATGGGTTATTAGAATGATAGTGATAATGATAGGTGAGAAGTCATCAGGACTTGAACTGAGGTGGTAGTGATGTGAGTAGAAGTTAAGATGTGAAATATGAGAGATGCCATGGAAGCAGAACTGAGAAAAGTTGGCAGCTGATTAAAGAGGAGGAGAGAGGATAAGAAAAAGTCAATTATTTTTTCTCTTCTCTCTTGACCCTAAGCTTCTAAGTATGTGTTAAAGCCTGCCAGCTGCCATCATAGGCTTTCAGTGAGTTTTTGTTAAGTGCCTGTGATTAGCCAGGCACTGTGCTAAATGTTTGAGGATACAAAGAAAGGCAAAGATAGTGTCTGTCCCTGAGGAGATCACTATCTCTTGGGCACAGTTGCTTCTTTGGCTTTCTCCTTGTCTGTGTTCTTATCATCATTATCCTAAATCAAACACCTTGAACCCAATGCCTAAAATGTTTCCCTGGAACCCAATCATGTCTCCCCATGTGGGATCTTTTGCCTTTTCCAATCTAACCTAGACACTACTGCCAGGAGCAACTCTAAACCCAGTGCCATAGTGCTCAAAACTTTCAACATAGTAGCTAGATACTCAATAAGTATCTGTTGAGCAACAATGGTTATATATCGGGGAAAGTCCAGAAGAAATTGAATGAAATTGACTTATTTTTGTCTTTCTTCTTTTTAGCCCCAAGGAAAGTCATCTTTTTTAAATGGAATTATAGCATATTTCATTTATCTTACATTTGAGGGCAATGGGGAATGTTGGAGCATCTTATTTTTCCTGATTACTAAAAATTTACTTTTCTAAGCAATGCAACTTTGTTTTGGAAAAAAATTGTATTGTTACCTTTCTGAAATATATTGCATGCAAAAGTAGAATGTGATTGCTAATCTTAGAATGTTTCATTCTTGTTCATGCCCTATTTGTATGTCTTATAGGGGAGAGAGGGAAAGATTTACACACAGTATTCATCATTACTTGACCCATACTTTGTACATATGCTGGGTCAGTTTTCACCAAGGTTTATCCATAGTGTCATTTATTCGAGGTGAAGGAAGTAGAGATATCAGCAACCTTATCTAGACCTATCCAATGTAAATCATTTATTCTCATTTTACTATGCCCAACACTACTGAAACATGTCATTCACACAAACTAATAGCCACCCTCTCTAGTTTCCATGCCACATATATTCTCTTAGACTTTACTGACTTTCTTGCTTTCTGATTGTATACAAACACACCTGCTAAACTCACTCTCATCATAACCACTCAGATTGTCTATCTTACCAAACTCACTAATCATGAATCCCATCATGAGTCAACAATGAACTTACATCATCCTGGAGACTATGTTACTAGCTTTTACTATTGCTATTGAATTCCCTACAATGAAATTTCAAAAACTTCCTTTTGTATGGACATCATAAGATAATAATAACAAAAATAATTTTGATGATGGCTAATATTTATATAGAACTTTAGAGTTTATAAAGCAGTATACAAACACTGGACCTCTGGATGGCATAGTGGATGCAGTATGAGGCTTGCAATCAGAAAAACTCATCTTTTTGAGTTCAGATCTGGGTTCAGGCACTAACTGTGTAACCCTGGGCAAGTCACTTAAACTTTTTTGCCTCAGTTTCCTTATCAGTAAAATAAACTGGAAAAGAAAATGATGAAGTACTCTAATGTTTTTTCCAAGAAAACTCCAAATGGAGTCATAAAGAATCAGATACTGCTGAAAAACGAGTGAACAACAGCATACAAACATTGTCAGTTAATCCTCACCACAATCCTGGTAGCTGAATTCTATTATCCCTACTGATGAGGAAACTGAAGCAGACAGAGGGTAAGTGACTTGCCTAGGTTCACCCAGTTAGGAAATATCTGAGGTCATATTTGAACCTCTTCATCTTAGCTCCAGATCCTACCATGCATTTTATTTAACTCTTTATATATCAGACTCACTGTCCCTAATCTATAGGAACTCCCACTATTTCTGCTTCTTTCTTTTGTGCTTTCATTCCTCTCTGTTTCCAATGTTTCCTTCTCTTGGCTAATCCCCTGCTTTGATTCACATACTTGTCTGGCTAAAGCCTAAAAGTGCGCCCATCCATCTTCCATCTTCTGTTCTAGCTTCTCAGCCCCTCAGAAAACTTTTAGAGACTTTATTGTTGTTTACAGCCAACTATGCCCCTAAAACAAAGCCAGAGGAAGGAGCTCTAGATAAGTCAGGTATCTCTGAATTATTGTCAGTTAATTGTAAGGGCCTTGTAGAGCAGACTTGGTACCATATGGCTCCCTGTCCTTGTGCCATTTTTATATAACCAATTTTCATGTTCTTTTCCTAATGACATTCGTGCCTAATGTGGCAACCTCAACCTATCACACTCTATGCACCTCTTGTTAGTGGTTGGGTAGGCGTCCTGCTCATCTGTTATGAAAACCTTTTGGTACTTATCACTTTGGTTACCAAAAGCTTACAATGGCTTTGCTCCATGTTCATTTCTAACTCATCAAAGCATGAAGAGTTCATCCTACACCAAATGGATGGTTTGCAAGATATGTTGTTTATTTTGGCTTCCTAATCACTGTATTTTGCAAGACCCAACCCATTCCCTCCCAACCTGGACAATATATTTGCTAGTAGAACAGACCATTTTTCTTTTTGGTTTTATACAAAAAAGACCCCCTACTGTGGAAGTTCCGTATATCTTCAGATATGAAATAGAAGTCTGTTGGTTTGGCCCTTGTTTGTGGTAAATTAAGCTTATTATAACCACAGCTTTCATTTTCCTTAGAAATATGTGTTAGGCTTTGCCAGGAGTGCAACTGCTTTCTATCCCAAATGCCAGTGTTTCAGCAAGTTTCTCAATATTTTAATGAGCCTGCTCACAGAAACAAACATATGCAGGAACACTGAAGGCAAAGGAGAGCCTTGCTCCCCATAATTAGTTTTAGCAAAAGGATTACTTACATCTTCATAATTATTCAAATGATTTGGTATGGGAAATTTTGCATTTTAAATGGAAAATTATAGCCCCATCAAAGCCCTAGCAAATGAGCTCTTTTGCAGTAGCCTGTCATCCTGGGTACAATACAAGACAGATATGACTATCCAAGCCTACTTTCCAATGTACTGGCTGCTTACTGTAGAAAATCTGCTTTCTCCATAATGCGGTAGTGGTGGGTGAATTGATTCCCTGAGCTCTGCAGTCCACTTTGAGAAGAAATCTCCTGAGTGCCAAATTTCACGTTGCTTTAAGCAGCTCAATGTGCCCCATACTCCAAGGCTTTCCATGTGAACTCTCTCCTTCCAAATGATGTGAAGGCTTAGTTAGTGATCAATAAAACTGAAACTCTTCTGGGACTGATGGACCACTTTAATCACTCTCTCTCAAGAGAGATAAGGTAAATTTTTAGCAATAGTAAAACTTCCAGTGCTCAATGTCTGGCATGTAATATGCACTTAAATGCTTCACTCTCATGAATACAGATTTTAAAAATTTCTGCTCTGTAAAAAAATTCAAGAAAACAGAGTATCTCAATTTTGCTATAGATATGATGTCTAATTTTGTAATGTATCAAGAGTCAACAGTATCTTGCATGTTATCTGCCTTTATTTCAAAGGACTTTTTATTATAAACAACAAAACAAATATCAAGTAAATAAAATGCAAAGACAAAATCATGTGTAAACCACAGGCATTATGCTACTTGTAATTTCTTTACAATGTACATGTGAACAGTAATGAAATAATGCTGTTATTTTTTATCTCATGTTTCCATATTAAAGCTATCTTTTTTTGGGGGGGGAAGTATGAGGTATTAAAGAATTTTGTTACTTTTGTAACAAAATGTTTCCCCTCAGTGTACATTGTAGTTTGTTTCCTTTTTTTCTCTATGTATCTATATCTATTCAAACAAATCGTTTTATTTTTATTTTTGGAAGGGAAAGGAAAAAAAATAAGCATTTTAGCACCTACTATATGTCAAGAATTATCCTGAGCCCTTTTAAATTATTATCTCATTTTATCCTCACAACAACCATGTGAGGTAAATACTGTTATTATCCCCATTTTACAACTGAGGAAACTAAAAATAAGTGATTTGACCAGGGTCACACATCTAATAAGTTTCTGTTTTTATCAGAGCTCAGTGAGAAACAATATCATAGTCCTCTCAAATTATAATATATATGAGTTGTTTTCTGCTTTCTTTTTTCTCTTTTAAATAAACACACTATGTATTTTTTTTGCTATTCTTTTCTCCTTTTGTTAACATTCTTAGGGCTCCATCCTACTATTGGGATTATTGGCTCAAAGCTTTGTAACTGTCAATGGCTACAGTCCCTTTGTTTTTCCCAAAAGTACGTAACGATTGTCAGATCTGCCAGAATCAGAATCCTCATCTAATAGAAGGTATATGGAAGGTGATTGTCTGGGGAACAAGGTTAAGATTAGAGAGATAGAAACCATATAAAGAAGAAGAAATTTATCTTCTACTCTTATAACAAGTGAAGCAATGAGATTAATTTCATTTATTGTTAAAAAATCCTTCCCCCCCAAAAAAAAAATCCCAACTGGGACCTGCAGTCTCATCTATTTTGGGTACTCCCATTGTGAAAACCCCCTCCACTGAAGAAGTCTCATAGATATTCTTTAATTTTTATACTTGGAATATTGCCTGAGATGCTGCTCATGAGCAGGTGAGAAGCAAGATTTGTGTTCAGACAGATCTTCCTGAAACTGAGGTTGGTTCTCTATCCATACTCTATCAGGCTAAATACATGCACACATATATACAGCCATACAAACATAAACATGGGCACACCTGGTTTGGTCTTATCTATGTATGTATAATGAAGCATATGTGTATTTTACATTTATACAACACTATGTGTACCAGCTTGGCCAAATGGACAAAGACCTTGTGTCAGTCAGGAAGATGTGGATTCAAATCTCACCTTTGATTCCTATGAACTGTGCTATCCTGAGAAAATTATTTAACCTTTCCATGTGCCAGGCAACTCAGCCTCTGAATTGTAGAGAAGTTGCTCATACATTAGCAGTAGAAGTTACTGTTGATGAGTTATTTATAGCAGGGTTTTTTAAACTTTTTCCTTTTGTTACTCCTTAAGGCCACTCACATTCAAGACATTTTTACTTGGGCTGTTTCTGGCAACATTCATGCATGCACAGTGCAAAGTGTGTTCAGAACCAAGACTGCAGTGAAATCACATGATGCAAAATGGCAAGTGCCACTAGAAAGACCACACATTCCCTATGCATTTGATTTTGAATTAATCATTGGTTGCTGCGTTCAGAAACATTTTCTGTTGCCAAATTTTTCATGATCCTCACATTCATCTACATGATCCCATGTGGTTTTGATCCACGTTTTAAGAAGCTCAGATCTATACCAATGGAATTTTCATTCTGGAAAAGAAAAGTAGACAATAATAATAACACTATGCAGTGTCCTTTTATATAAAATTATGCAAGTAATTGACTACCAACATTTATTAAACCTTTATAATGTTCCAAACACTGGGGAAATCATATTTAAAAAAATCAAAATTTTAGTTTAAAATGAAGTATTTGTGAGATTGTATGTTTGAGTGTTTATGTGTCTATCTATGTATGGAAGAGGTCTAGATTTGTAATTTCACTGATGTAGAGGTTAACAATATGAGTAAACTCCCTCTACCAATGTATACTGACATATTCTCTGTAACTTCATGTTAAAAGGTTGTCTTGGATTCTAAGGTGTATAGACATGTGAATAAATTGTGTGTGTGTGTGTGTGTGTGTGTGAGAGAGAGAGAGAGAGAGAGAGAGAGAGAGAGAGAGAGAAGGAACAAATCTATGTTATGGGTGTATATCCATAGAGTCACATATGCATACATATATATATATATACATATGCATGCACATCCATGTGTATGTGTGCACATGTGCATGGGTGCTCATATGCCAGGCCTGTTCTCAGGAAAACATGAATTCAAATCTAGTCTTAGACACTTAGCACCTGTATGTCCTTGGACAAATAATTTAACCTGGTTTGCCTCAGTTTCCTCATCTGTAAAATGAGTTGGAGAAGGAAATAGCAAGTTACTCCAATAATTTTGCCAAGAAAAACTCAAATGGAGATCACAGAGTCAGACGTGACTGAAATGACTGCAACAACAATCACAACTGAATAAACACATGCATTATGAGTCCTTGACACTTAGAAAGTTATAGCCCTATACACAAAATAAGACAGACATAAACCTTGACAGGCTTTCAGATTTGACATTCCCTTACAGATCCTTGAGAAAGAAAATTTGAACACAAAGCTGCATCTTCCTATATGGGATCCCTGATGGTTCTCTGAATCTTATTTTTTGATTTTCATTTTTAATTAAAGTTGAAAAATTAAAAAGTTGAGATAATAAATAGAATCTGTCTTGATCAGATGTTGGAAAGGTTCAACATGAAGCTTTTCATCCAGATATACTGTAATAAAGTCGGAGTGAAAGCAGAAGGAAAAAGAAATTCTGGTTGAATTACTTGATATATGCTTTCTCTAGCAATGGCAAGGGCTGAGCTCAGCAGCCAGGGAGTTAACAAGAGGCTAATTTCCCATCACAAGGTCTAGCTGAGACATCTTTGAGTGATTAAAGAGTGAAGACACTCAGAGGTAATTTTCAACAAGCATATAGTATTGGAGTGTTTTTCTTTATCAGAATAAAGCTGGATACCCTAAAAATAACAACATAGTTTTATGTCAGGCCATCAAAAGAAAATAGCTTTAAAATGTATTTTGTAATTTCAAATTTTTGCATCACATCTGAAGGGTATTTCATCTACTCAAGATTGTCTTCCAAACCCCAATACAGAAAGCCCTAAAATAGATGAAAGGGCTGATATTTTACATATTAAGCATAGTATACATTTCTAACAGGGCTGGGAGTAGGATGAATAAATTTGATGTCTTGATGTTTCCAATTATCACAGCAAAACATGCTGACATTTCTCTCTCTTGACCAAATAAATAATTAAAAGAAAAATTCCAAGCATCTTATTCAGTGTCACATAAACTTATCTTGGAAAATGGTAGAAATGTTAACTTTAACAATTACTTCCCTTGAGACCAATTTTAGTTCAAATCAAGCTGAGACAAGTTAGGGAAACTCCCAGAATAAAGTATTAGCGTCTCATGTTGTTCAGTGATTTTAGTCATGTCTGACTCTGTGTAGTTTTCTTGGCAAAGATACTGGAGTAGTTTTTATATCTTTCTCCAGCTTATTTTGCACATGAGGAACTGAGGCAAATAGGGTTAAATAACTTGCACGTGGTTTCATAGCTAATAAGTGTCTGTTGCCAAATTTGAACTCAGGACTTCTTGACTTCCAACCAGGCATTCTTTTCATTGAGCCATGTAGCCACTCTTAATGTCTCATAATCTGGCATATTCCCTATTAGAGAGGCCATTAGTCATGAGTTAAGTTGTTAGTTGAAAATTTGGGTGACCAACTCCCATCTCTGAATTTATAAGCCTTAAATGCAATCATTCCCCATAATTTCCTTTTGTCTTTTGAGGTTCAATTTCAGGTCAATCAGCATTTAGGTCTATTTTTAATTGATCTTTTTGTACTTTAGTAGTCTGTTCTCAGTATTGGGAGAGAGATCAAGTAAAAAAAAAAAGATTTATATTAAACCTTCATTTATCTTTTTAGTGAGCTTATAGCCCATAAAAATTCCCAGATCTTATATAGAAGGAATGCTGTCCTTCCTCAACTCCCCCAGGGACCATGATATATTAGCTAGGCAACAAAGTGGATGAATTGTGGACTTGGAATCTATAAGATCTCAATTCACAATCTGCCTCAGCCATCAGATATTGGATCTTGGGTACATCCATTAACCTTCCTCAACTTTTGTTTCCCCATCTTTAAAGTGATCTAGTAATAACATCTACCTCCCAGCATCACTGTGAGGTTCAAGTGGAATAACACATGTAAAACACTTCACAAAACTTAAAGTACTATAAAATGCTAGCTATTATTATTATAGCACCATTTGCAATTTATGAAGCTTAGAAGAGGAATGTGAATTGTAATCATTTAAGCAAGCCTTCAGATCTTTCAGGGTGATTTTTCACCATTTCCAATTTGTTTTTAACTGCCAACACACTCATTTTCGAAGTACAGAGAGTTCTCACTTTACATAAGTTCATAGCCCTCTATGTAAAGTGAATTTTATAAAATGTGAATTTGTTTCCACAGACTCCCTTAACTTAGCTTATATAACAAAGGCATGCACAAAATAATACTTATAGGAGACTTATAAAATGTGCTAAAATTTGAACATATTAAATAGTGTGTCATAACAATAAGCAGAATTATGCAATGAAAGGTAAAATTAATGATAAAGTATGCACAGTAAAATTAACATAGGTTTGTAATGTATTGACTCTTCTCCACCCAAATTCACCTAGCCTTTATCACTGAGAGTTGGCTATTCAACTTTATATATATATATATATATATATTTGCTGAGGCAATTGGAGTCAAGTGACAGGCCCAGAGACACACAACTAGGAAGTGTTAAATGTCTGAGGCCATATTTGAACTCAGGTCCTTCTGACTTCAGGGCTGGTGCTCTATCCATATTCAACTATTTTTAATGAAGCTACTGAGAAATGTTTGGATAGAGTCCTCCCCTCTCTGCCCCCAAGTATATCTGAAGAAAGCAAGCATTCTTATCTTCAACCAGACTTTGAACTTTAAAAAATCTTGTAGTATTTGTACCTGTCTTTTCAATATAAGAAAAAAATCATTCAAATGATGAAATGCTTCTGCCAACTCTTTTATTATGAATCTTTTGGGTTTGACCTTGGGTTCTGCAGATTTCCTTTCTTCTTTTGCAATCTTTGTGGCTAGTACTTCAACCAGATCCTTGTTCTAAAAATTCTTCTCCATGAGTCTCAGTCAACTCGTCCACATAATTTTCCCCATCTTCTAGCTCCAATTTTGGGGCTAATTTTACAATCTCGTTACTAACATTTTATCTTTCTTAAATCTATGAAAATCATAAAATGAAATGAATTGTAAATGGCTATGTCCCTGCTGATTCTTTTCAATGCTCTGGGGTTTTCTGAGTGCTGCACAAAGAACAGATTGTAATTTGCAAGGTCCAGATGCATTCCCTCCAAGTAGAAGAGCAACTCCATTTTTTTGAAGCTTTGTGCACTGGCCAAGTTTTTTCCTCCTTCCACCGAGACGTAGGTTCAAAATAGCATTCTTTGATAAAATATGCCTGCTTTGTCTACATTAAAGATTTGCTCCATCAGGTAAGGACTTCATCTATTATTTTTCCAGAAACTCTGGGAACTTCTGCTAAAACAAGCAGCCTTTCCTGACACTTGCACATTATAAAATCCTGCATGATTCTTAAATTGTGCAAACCAATCACTACTTGCTATAAATACCTGTGTTCCTTTAAGAGGTAAAAAGAGGCCTTCAAAGAGTCTTTGAGCCTTGGTTTGAACTGTTGTCATGCTTAAAGATGTATACTTGTGAATCTCGTTTTCTATATGCAAATAGTTCATCATTTTTCCATAACTAAAATAGTACCTTATCTTTATTGTGACAGATGAGTTGACTTCACATAAGCATTCACATCATAGGAGTTGGGTCAGGCCAGAAATTACAGGCCTCTAATGGCAATATTTCTGAGAGTATTGAAACAATCTATGTCCTAATTTTGACATATAATAGGTATCATCTATAATTATCACATCTTTCACTATAATATAGTCAGCATTGCAAGACCAAGTTCATATGCTTTTAATGACAAATTTTGTCCTAATTTTCTAATTATTTTCTTTTTCATTCCTGTCTATTGGCTTACACTTACAAAGTATTTCACTTTTTTTCCCATCAAGAGCACATTTGCCACCAACCATAGTGAAAATATAAGATTCACTATTGAACATAGAGAAAGACAGTGTTGCACACTGTCTGCACACATAGCATATGACTTAGAAATGTTTCTCAGCTTCCCACCACTGGCTGGCTTCATGCAGCATTTTATTGTACAACATCTGCTTTATGTAAGGAATTTCATTTTTTGAGGGGGAGAGAATATGGATTTTTTCAGAATTCTTTATATAGAGTCAGATT
Organism: Myrmecobius fasciatus; assembly: GCA_023553655.1. Lineage (NCBI taxonomy): Eukaryota > Metazoa > Chordata > Mammalia > Dasyuromorphia > Myrmecobiidae > Myrmecobius > Myrmecobius fasciatus. The sequence goes on from JAJPUD010003508.1 coordinate 149,456, forward strand.
TGCATAATGGGAATTTATGAAAAGTGAGAACTGTCTGTATCTGTACCAACAAATCACAACAAGAAAAAGGCAATGAACCAGGAAGCCTATATTGTATTCCTAAATCTAGCATGGACACATCTGTGACTGAGTCCTTATATGTAAAATGTAGTTCTCTGCCATGGCTCCAAAAAAGATGTGCAGCAGCCAGACCCTGGCAAAGCTGTTGGTAGACAGGTTAAACCAAGATGAGGGTAACTTACATACATTAAATGCATTGCTGAGTTAGCTGGATGTCTACCCCAACCATGGAAAGACTTTCCTGAGCTGAATAGGTGAATAATAATTTATTCCAATAACCACAAAGGTGGTTGAAGCACATATTACAGAGCACTTAGATCACAATCCCCCTGACTTTTGTCTTGCCACTGAGCTTCAATTGTTCTGAAAGAGAAAGTGAGGCTGACCACTGTGCAACTCTGCCTCATTTAAATCTATTCACTCATGAATCAAAACCACCTTGTGCTGTCACTGGTGCTTTTCAAAAAGCAAAGGATCACACAAACCATAGCATATAAGCAAATGCCTATTCTACTTACATATATTTAGAGCCAGCCCTGAATATGACATTCAATAAAAGTAAATTTTGATATTAGATTTAAAATAGAAAACAAAAACAAAGGATCATCATCATCAACACCACCACCAACACACACACACAAACGTGTGTTTATATATATATATATGTGTGTGTGTGTATATATATATATATATATATATATATGAGTGAATTGGATTAAGATCATCTTTTAAAATCTATGAAATGGAAGCCATTCTATCCAGTAAATACTTGAACAATAATCTCTCATGCAATATGCCCAATAAGTCATCAAACCTTTTGAAGGCTTTCAGGCTTTGGAGAACCCTCACAAAGATGGAATCATTTGAAGCCCAAAGATCTGAGTTGGATTCAAGCACTGCTACTTATTATTATGGCAGTAGGTAAATCAATTCCATTGGACAAATCACTTCAACTATCTCACTCTCAGGTGCCTTATATTTAAATTATGAATGTTGTATCAATGACCTCAAATGTATCTTTTCCAGCCTTCAGTCTACAACTTCTCCCTGTTTTATCTTTTAAAAAATCCAGTCTTGTACAGCACTCCTAATTCATTTCAATTTCTTATTTCTAGTTTAAGAGACCCTATAAAGCCATAAAGAAGTATTACAGAAGCATGAGCTAAATAAAGTACATAGTTCCATATGATAAAGTAGGACTGACTGTGGTCAGTTATTCAGCTTTTTCCACTCTAAGCTTTAGTTCATCATAAGAAAAGATCATAAACAAGATGTTGAGATAACATATAAGTGCAAGTTGTAGTTTCTCTTTGGAAGATAGATCTGCCTGCAGTGTGGAGTCTTTTGATGTATGAATATATATGTTGTTGTTATCCTTCATAAGCAGTAAAGGCTTTATAAAGAGTGGATCATGGCAGGGCAATATAAATTTATCTTACTGCACAGTTGAATGATAAGCCTTGGTGGCTAAGTGCAATGAAACAGATCCAACGAATGTGGGTTTCATAATAGCATTTTATACCATTCCAGGTTGAACCTCATCAACAAGCAAGAAATCCAGGCTGGTTCAAGTTTAAGTAGACAGATGGAGAGAGGTTTGCAATCAAAGATAATAGTCAAGGGACTCAAAGTTACCTAGAAATATACATCATGGAGTGACCTGTAAGGAATGCTCTAAGCACTGTGGCAAGCCAAGTACTTTTTCATATTTTAGATGCTGGGATTAAAAAAAATATGCTTGTTAAATTGATTTTTTTAATGTTCAAGGATTGTTTTTCTTCCCTCCCTTCACATTTCAACCCCTATTTATTGGCAAAAATTAAAAAATATATAAGTAACCTTATTCAATATTAAAACTCAAGAACAATCACCACAAAATTCCCTCATCAATTATTTCCAAAAAAGTCTCATCTTGATGTCTTGAATCTTGAGTCTATCACTCCCAATCCTATCAGGAGATGGATAATATACTTAATCATCAGTCCTCTAGAATCAAGGTTGGTTCCTACATTGATCAGAGTTTTTAAATCATTCAAAGTCCTTTTTTTAGATCTCCAATAAATGCAAGAAAAACCATGAATACAAAAGTCTAGGGAAGAAATATGACACCCATTTTCTGCAAAGAGAGGAACAAACTTAGAATTCAGGAAGAGACATACATTTTCAGACACAGTGTATGTAGGAATTTATTTTGCTAGATTAGGTACATGTGTAATGTGATTTTTTTTTCTTTCCTCTTTCTTCTTTCTTTAGAAAAGTGCTCAGTATTAGGGGGCAGGGTAGAAGGTAAAGATTATAATTATTTTTCAATATTGTTATTGTTTCAATTGTTCTCCAGGTTCTGCACATTTCACTCTTAATCAGTTACCTGGAGGAGAAGGGAGGCGTTATTTAGTATAAATTTAATTAAATATTATTGAACTAAAAGAAATGACAAAAGAAAGTTTTTGAGAGACCTGCAAAGACTGATATGGACTTATTAAGTTTCTCATAAAACCAAAGTTCAATATTTGTTCTCTAAAATTATGTTCAACAAAACAATATAGTTCAATTAGGGATAAAAAAGGTAACTGATACCCTATGATGCAGAGGACTTAATGGTGTATAATGCCAATATATATGTATGTAGAACTTTCACATTTGGATAGTGCTATATATAATCTCATTTAATCCTGACAAGAACCATGTGAGCTGGCTGTTATTATTATGTCATTTTCCATATGAGGAAACAAAGGTGGAGAAAGTGAGTCCTTTGCCTGAAGTTAAATAGCTATTAAATGTCAGAGGTACTATTTGAATGTGTCAAATTCTAATTCAAAGTTTCAAGTTCTATTTACTTTGTAATACTACTTCAAATGCACAAGTTTGGCAGAATTTCAATCCCATTGCTCTAGACTATGGGAATGACTCAAGATTGTTTTCTTTTGTGTTTCTCTCTGGATTTATATTAATTATTATTGCATTGAAAGATTGATTACCTGATGCTTAGAGGTATTATTCTTTTTCCCTTTTCAGGCTTTCTCTTGAAATAGTCTTTATTGGAATTAGTCACTGAGGCTACAAAGTAGCCTGAGTTATCTAACATAGACCTAGACATGGTGCTACTATATGTTTAATTTAAATGATACCTTTGCCATTTTAATACTATTATAATAGTTCTGATGTTCTTCTTGACTCGTTTTAAATCCCAACTTCTGTGGGAAGCCTTTTCTGGTCTCTCCCTTTCCTTCTATTCCTTCCCCAACAAAGGATCTTCACTGTGAAATTATCTCTCAAATATATCTACATATATCTGTGTAGCATTTCCCCAGTTGGAATGTAAGCTACGTGAGGGCAGGAACTGTGTTTTTTACTTTTCTTTTTATCCCCTGTCCTTATCACAGGGCCAGGCTTAGTATTTAAATGCTAGAAAAAAACTCCCTTTCTCCTTACTTATCAGAAATTTCACTTTTGTCCTTGAAACTTTTCCAGTTAATCCATAATGCTGCTGTTAAAGCTGTTTCTTTTGTTACTCTGTCACCTTTCTTCCTTAGGTATATCATGGCCTTCAATAATACTCAAAAACAAATGAAGCAAAAAATATCTTTTTTTCTTGGTATTTATATATCCCCAATAGTTAGCACAGAGACTGATTCATGATAATATCTGACTAAATGAATGACCATGTTGGAGAATCACATAACTTCTAGGGAGGGGAAAGAGCTTCTCTGGAACTTTAAATTGGCTTCCCACTTCAGTCAGGGAGGTATCAAACTTGATAACACAGAAGTTTCTATGAAGGATGATTCTTGATATGAGGAATAGCAGAAATGGGGCCTGGGATCAGTACCAGTTTCAAGAATGGAAGAATGTTTAGGATTGTTGTTTAGCAGAGAACTTGGTGCACAATATGTGCTTGCTGTTCATTGATGGATACACCCCCTTTACTTTTGTGCATTGCCCTTTTTCACATTATCTCTACTTTTTTTCTTTCCTCCTCTTTTTCCTCTCTTCATTACTTTTTTCTCCTCCTCTTGTAGTCTATTTTGTCACTTTTCCAGAGATGTACACTATTCCCAAGGGCCTTATTTATTTATTTTATTTAAATTTTTTTTTCCTCCTATCTTTTCATTGTCCACTTTTTAAATCATCTTTTAGTTTCCAATTCTCCCTTTTCCAAATCCTAAAGGGGCAAATTAGCAAGGTATTAAGAGTCAGATTTGTAGAGTTAGTAAAGAATGACAATCAATTTGATACTTATCTTACACTATGGAAATCCTACATTTTTCTAAATGTAATAAAAAAGCAAATTTATAGCAACTATTTGAGGTCACTTATAGGATTTTGTGCTGATCAAAATGAATGTTGCCTCTTTGGACTAATGATGTTTGTAGAGTTTTTAAATTGCTATGATTTAAGAAGATCTGACATTGAGATTGCATTGTATAATTCTCTCTTCATAAATATAGCCAGAATTCGGGCTCATTTAGGTAAGATTTATAGTGTTTTAAGGAATAAAGAGCATTTTCCTCTCAAAAATCCTTCAATATTCATTGGATATGTGATGCTTACCCCATTTCATAGCTTGGGAAAGTGAGACTCAAGGAGATGAGGTAAATTACTGAGGATTCTAGGAAGAATCAAATTTGACTCATGACTTTTTCTTCACTCTGAGGACTCAGTCTCCTCATTTTTTGTATTAAATTTGACCTTTGAGAATTAAACATGTATGTATATATGTATATATTTATATTTATATATATGTAGTGATATAGATATATAGTGAGTGTGTGTGTGTGTGTGTAAGTATAGTTACCTTTTCTTCTAAAAAGAAGTCAACCAAAGAAGCCAAAGGTCCTTTAAAATTAGAAGAGAAAATGAAATCTGGTGCTTGACACCAGAGGGCTTGTGTACATCACTTTTAATTAAAGTTATTGGGAAGAGCACAATGAATACTCTGGAGCAGTTCTGAAAATAGACATTTGTGCACAATATATCTGACCAACCCAGGAAATGACAGTATAATTAAAAAAGGGATAACAAATGTTTATCCATCTTCTGAGAGTCTCATTCTTTCACTGTGGCTGTCCATCTGTCTAACCTTCTCTGTCTCTAGGTCTCTCTGTCTCTGTCTCTATGTCTGTCTCTGTCTCTCTTACTCTTTCTCATTTCAGGCTAGCTTCCTCCCTAAAAACTGATTCTTCCCTAAACATTCTCCCATTCTTGAAACTGGTATCCATCCCATGCCCCATTTCTGCTATTCCTCATATCAAGAATCATCCGTCATAGAAATTTCTGTGATGTTATCAAGTTTGATGTAATAGTAATAGAAATGATCTGAATTCTTGTTAAGCTCTTTGATGATCGATCCAAACTCATTTATAGGTTGACATCATACTTTCAGGGAATGATGGAGTATGATATTTCTAAAGATTTCCTTGGATAGTATGCCTAAATTTAAAGGTTGCCTTGGATGCTCTACTTGTGTGGTTATGAGCAAGTCCTTGGCTTATTTGGGCCTCTGTCACTTATCTGTAAAATGAGGGAGAAGAGGCTCAGGTTTCTCAGATCCCTTACACTTTAAAGCTTTGCTTTGGTGAGGGAAAGATAAATGGCTTTCCATCTAGCTCTGTAATACAGGCTAATATTCACATTTAAATGAGTAGGATAATTTCTGACAGAATATTTGGGAATAAAATATATTTTATAATTTATATTTTCTTTTTTTGACAAGTATTTTATTTTATTTTTTTTATAAAATTTTATTTTATTTGCATAACATATGTGTGGGTAATTCTTCAACAATAACACTTACATAGCTTTCCGTTAGAAATTTTTCCCCCCAACTTCCCCACCCCTCCCCTAGATGGCAGGATATCCACTACATGTTAATTATGTTAAAATATTGGCAAATCGAATATATGTATACATATTTCCAAACTTATCATTGTTGTGCAAGAAAAATCTTATCTACACAAACGATATATCAGATAAAGGAAACACAATGTAAGCAAACATCAATCAAGGAGCATGAGAATGTTATGTTGTGGTCCACATTTCGCATCCCTCTCTCTGGGTGTATATGGCTTTCTTCAGTGAACAATTGGAGGTGGTTTGAAACATATCATTGTTGAAGAGAGCCATGTCCATCAGAGTTAATTGTCATATAGTACTGTTGTTGCCGTGTATAATGATCTCATGGTTCTGCTCATTTCACTCAGCATCAGTTCATGTAAGTCTCTCCAAGTCTCTCTGAAATCATCTTGCTGGTCATTTCTTACAGAACAGTAATATTCCATAATATTCATATACCATAATTTATTCAGCCATTCTCCAATTGAAGGGCATCTATTCAATTTCCAGTTTCTAGCCACTACAAAAAGGGCTGCCACAAACATTCTTGCACATGTGGGGCCTTTTCCTTTCCTTCTGATTTCTTTGGGATATAAGCCCAATAGAAATGCTGCTGGGTCAAAGGGTATGCACAGTTTGATAACTTTTTGAGCATAGCTCCAAATTGTTCTCCAGAATGGCTGTATCCGTTCACAGCTCCACCAACAATGCATCAGTGTCCCAGCCCTCCCACAACCCCTCCAACATTCATCATAAACTTTTCCTGTCATTTTAGCCAATCTGACAGGTGTGAAGTGGTACCTCAGGGTTGTCTTTATTTGCATTTCTCTGATCAACAGTGATTTGGAGCACCTTTTCATATGACTATAAATAGTTTTAATTTCATCCTCTGAAAATTGTCTGTTCATATCCTTTGACCATTTATTGATTGGAGAATAGCTTGAATTTTTATAAATATGAGACAATTCTCTATATATTTTAGAGATGAGACCTTTATCAGAGCCCTTGAATGTAAAGATGATTTCCCAGTTTATTACTTCCCTCCTAATCTTGTCTGCATTGATTTTGTTTGTACAAAAACTTTTTAACTTGATATAGTCAAAGTTATCTATCTGGATTTCAATTAAGAGTTCCAGTTCTTCTTTGGACATAAATTTATTCCATCTCCAAAGGTCTGAGAGGTAAACTATATTACATTCCTCTAATTTACTTATAGTATCACTCTTTATATCCAGATCATGAACCCATTTAGATCTTATCTTGGTATGTGGTGTTAGATGTGGGTCAAGCCCTAATTTCTTCCACACTAGTTTCCAGTTTTCCCAGCAGTTTTTGTCAAATAGTGAATACTTATCCCAAAAGCTGGGGTCTTTGGGTTTATCAAAAACCAAATTGCTATAGTTATTGCCTAGTTTGTCTTGTGATTCTATCCTATTCCACTGATCGACTATTCTATTTCTTAGCCAGTACCATATGGTTTTGATGACCGCTGCTTTATAATATAGTTTTAGATCTGGTACAGCAAGTCCTCCATCAACAGCCTTTTTTTTTCATTAATCCCCTTGAAATTCTTGACCTTTTGTTTTTCCAAATGAACTTTGCTACTATTTTTTTCTAGATCTGTAAGATAATTTCTTGGGAGTTTGATTGGTATGGCACTAAATAAGTAAATTAGTTTGGGTAGTATTGTCATTTTTATTATATTTGCTCGGCCTACCCATGAGCATTTTAAGTTTTTCCAATTGACTAGGTCTGATTTGATTTGTGTGGAAAGTGTTTTGTAGTTTAGTTCATATAGTTCCTGACTATCTCTTGGCAGATAAATTCCCAAATATTTTATACTATCAACAGTTATTTTGAATGGAATTTCTTTTTGTATCTCTTGCTGCTGAACTTTATTGGTAATATATAAAAATGCTGATGATTTATGTGGATTTATTTTGTATCCTGCAACTTTGCTAAAGTTGTGGATTGTTTCTAGTAGTTTTTTAGTTGAGTCTTTAGGGTTCTCTACGTATATCATCATGTCATCTGCAAAGAGTGATAATTTGGTTTCCTCATTACCTACTCTAATTCCTTTAATCTCTTTTTCTTCTCTTACTGCCAAAGCTAACATTTCTAAGACAATATTAAATAATAATGGTGACAGTGGGCAGCCTTTTTTCACTCCTGATCTTATTGGGAATGGTTCTAGTTTGACTCCATTACATATGATACTTGCTGAAGGTTTAAAGTAGATACTACTAATCATTTTAAGGAAAAGCCCATTTATTCCTATACTCTCCAGTGTTTTTAATAGGAATGGGTGTTGGATTTTATCAAAGGCTTTTTCTGCATCTATGGAGATAATCATATGGTTTTTATTAATTTGGTTATTGATATAATTGATTATGCTAATTGTTTTCCTAATATTGAACCAGCCCTGCATTCCTGGTATAAATCCTACTTGGTCATGATGTATTATCCTGGGGATGACTTTCTGTAATCTTGTTGCTAAAATCTTATTTAAAATTTTTGCATCAATATTCATTAGGGAAATGGGTCTATAGTTTTCTTTCTCAGTTTTCTCCCTACCTGGTTTAGCTATCAGCACCCTATCTGTGTCCTAGAAGGAATTTGGTAGTACACCTTCTTTCCCTATTTTTTCAAATAGTTTATATAGTATTGGGATTAATTGTTCTTTGAATGTTTGGTAAAATTCACATGTAAATCCATCTGGCCCTGGAGATTTTTTCTTAGGGAGTTGATTAATAGCTTGCTCTATTTCTTTTTCCGAAATAGGGCTATTTAAATAATTTATTTCCTCTTCTGTTAATCTGGGCAATCTATATTTTTGTAGATATTCCTCCATTTCATTTACATTATCAAATTTATTGGCATAAAGTTGGGCAAAGAAACTCCTAATTATTACTCTAATTTCCTCTTCATTGGAGGAAAGTTCTCCCTTATCATTTTTGAGACTAATAATTTGATTTTCCTCTTTCCTTTTTCTAATCAAATTAACTAAAGGCTTATCTATTTTGTTGGTTTTTTCATAAAACCAACTCTTACTTTTATTTATTAATTCAATAGTTTTCTTATTTTCAATTTTATTGATCTCCCCTTTAATTTTCAGAATTTCCAATTTGGTATTCAATTGAGGGTTTTTGATTTGGTCTTTTTCTAGCTTTTTTAATTGTAAGCCCAGTTCATTAATCTTCTCTTTCTCTGTTTTACGCAAGTAAGCATCTAGAGATATAAAATTACCCCTTATAACTGCTTTAGCTGTGTCCCACAAATTTTGGTATGTTGTCTCATTGTTGTCATTCTCCTGGATGAAATTTTCGATTGTGTCTATAATTTGCTCTTTCACCCATTCGTTCTTCAGGATTAGATTATTTAATTTCCAAATAACTTGTGGTCTATTTTCTCCTGGCCTTATATTACATGTGAGTTTTATTGCATCATGATCTGAGAAGAATGCATTTACTATTTCTGCTTTTCTGCATTTGATTTTGAGGTTTTTATGCCCTTACACATGATCAATTTTTGTATAAGTTCCATGAACCCCTGAGAAGAAAGTATATTCCCTTCTATCACCATTCAGTTTCCTCCAGAGATCTATCATACCTAACTTTTCTAGCCTTTTGTTAACCTCCCTAACTTCTTTCTTATTTATTTTGGAATTTGATTTATCTAATTCTGAGAGAGCAAGGTTGAGATCTCCCACTAGTATAGTATTACTGTCTATTTCTCCTTGCATCTCTCTTAACTTCTCCTCTAGGAATTTGGATGCTATACCACTTGGTGCATATATGTTAAGTATTGATACTGATTTATTGTCTATGGAACACTTTAGTAAAATGTAGTTTCCTTCCTTATCTCTTTTAATTAGATCTATTTTTGTTTTTACTTGATCCGAGATAAGGATTGCTACCCCTGCCTTTCTTTGTTCACCTGAAGCATAGAAGATTCTGCTCCAGCCCTTTACCTTCACTCTGTATGTATCTCTATGTTTTAGATGTGTTTCTTGTAAACAACATATTGAAGGATTCTGGCTTTTAATCCAGTCTGCTACCCGCTTCTGTTTTATGGGAGAGTTCATCCCATTCACATTCACAATTAAAATAACTATATCTGTATTCCCTGCCATCTTATTTACCCAGAGTTATGATTTTCTCTTCCCTTTCCCCTCTCTCCCTTCCCCCCTCCCCAGTACTTTGCTCTTGATGACCACCTCCCACCAATAATCCTCCTCCCTTTAGAGTCCCTCCCTCCCCTTTTTACCTTTCCCCTAATCCTTCTATTATTTTATCCCTTTCCTTTTCTCCCCTCCCTCCTACCTTCCCACAAGGAGGGTCAGGCCTTTCTTTGAAGCCAAATGTGTCTGATATACTCTCTTAGAGTCCAATCTAATGAGAGTAAGGTTTATACAATACTCATCGCCTTCCCTTCTTTCCCTCAATTATAGTAGATCTTCTATGTCTCTTTATGAGATTTTGCCTTATTTCACCTTCTTTATTTTTACTTTATTTTGCCTCCTTTTCCCCCTCCCCCTTTTTCTTTTTCAGTATGGTATCCCTTCCACCTCTAATTTCTTTTCCATTATTATCAAAGAAAAATCAAATTATACTGCCATTCTTTAAAGGATACCTATAGTAGAAATATAGTTCTCAAGAGTCTTCCTTTTTACCTTTTTATGCTTCTCTTGAGTTCTCTACTTGGAGGTCAAATTTTTTGTTCAGATCAGGTCTTTTCATTAGAAATAGGTGAAATTCTCCTGTATCATTGAATGACCATCTTCTTCCCTGGAAGATGATGCTCATTCTAGCTGGATAACTTATTCTTGGCTGTAATCCAAGTTCTTTTGCCTTTCGGAATATCTGGTTCCAGGCCCTTCGATCCTTCAATGTGGAAGCTGACAGATCCTGTGTAATTCTAATGACAGTTCCTCTGTATTTGAACTGTTTCTTTCTAGCTGCTTGCAATATCTTTTCCTTGGTGCGATAGTCCTGAAATTTGGCCACGATATTCCTTGGGGTTTTAATTTTGGGGTCTCTTTCTGGAGGTGATCGGTGAATTCTTTCAATGCCAATTTTACCTTCTGATTCTAAAACATCGGGGCAATTCTCTTTCATGATTTCCTGGAAGATAGCATCCAGGTTCTTTTTTTCATCGTGGCTTTCAGGGAGTCCGATAATCCTTAAATTGTCTCTCCTGGATCTGTTTTCCAAGTCAGTTGTTTTTCCTAGGAGATATTTCATATTTTCTTCTATTTTTTTTCATTTTTTTGTTTTTGTTTAACTGATTCTTGAAGTCTTATTGAGTCATTTACTTCTATTTGTTCAATTTTAATTTTTAAAGTATTATTTCCTTCAGTTATCTTTTTTAGCTCCTTTTGTAGCTGGCCAATTGAATTTCTTGATTCAATGCATTCTTTTTCCATTTTTCCAGTTTTATTTTTCAGTGAATTGTTGTCTTTTATCAATTCACCAATTTTGTTTTTCAGTGAATTGTTGTCTTTTTCCAATTCACCAATTTTTGTTTTTCAGTTCACCATTTTTATTTTCCAGTGAGTTGGTGATTTTTTCCAATTCACCAATTTTGTTTTTCAATGAACTGTTTTCTTTTTCCAATTCACCAGTCCTATTTTCCAGTTTTTGATATTTCTGTTGCCCTGATCTCAATTTATTTCCCCATTCTTCTTCTAGCTCTCTTTTGAGATTCTTAATGCAATCATCCAGGTAAGCCTTCTGAAAGGGAGACCAACTTAAGTCTGCCTTTGTGGCTTCATCTGGGATTTTTTTCATAATGTCAGGATCTGGGGACTGTTCTATTTTTTCTCCATAAAAGCTTTCTATGGTGAGAGCTCTCTTCTGCTTCTTGCTCATGGTTTAAAATTGGGATATTGGTCAAAAACAGAGAAAACTGCAACGATTTGCATTTGCCCTGGGGCAGTTTGCCGAGTTGACTTCAGGTCTGAGGCTGGTGGGGCTAGACCACGTTTTCAGTTTCTCTAGATCCACCCTTTACCAAAGGCAGATCTGTCAAAGCACCTGCCTGCAAGCAGAGCAAAGTGGCCCAGGGGTCTCCCAGGGGCTTCCTGGGTGCCTTAAATCCGCCCCTCTCTCGCAGCCCTGACTTCCGCCCCGGCTGGAGTCTGATGGCGACCAGCAGCCGATTTCCCCTGAGGCTAACCTTCTCCGGAGTTCTTTCCAGGTAGATTTTTGATAGAAGTGCGTTGTAGTCCAAATGTTTGGTGGAGCCTTCACTCACAAACCAGTTCGAAGGCTCACTTTGTCTGGGTTTGAGGGAAGGTCCCAAAGGAGTTCACAGAGAAAGCTGTCTGCAGTTCGCCATCTTGGCTCCGCCCCCATAATTTATATTTTCTAAGGCCACTAGCTTTCTCTTTTGTACTTATCTTGCTAAGTACACACACACACACACACACACACACACACACACACACACCTATGTGTATATATTTTTTTTTTCTCTCATTAAAATGGATAATCCGTGAAGGGATATTTTGGCTCTTTCTTTGTAAATTCAGGGCTTAATACAGTGCCTGACCTGTAGTAAAGTATATGCACATGTGTATGCATACATCTATGTGAAGATTATACACTACATCAACATACATATAGGAACACCCATACAGACATCTCTGCTGTTCCTCTATTTCTCAAGAAAAGATCAGCCAACCCTTTTTGAGGAGGGGAAGCATATATTTCTTTGAGGAGGAGCCTCTTTGTAGGGAGGCATTTGATAATTCTCAGATTCTTCTACAGGGTAGGGAAATGAAAGGAAGGATGGGATCAAGTCATATGTGGTCCTCAGTCAGCAGAGAGGAACAGGAGAGCAGCATGACCATATCCCTGCTGGTGTCTCTGGATCTTTCTTGTAAAGTTCCCTGGTGAGGGAAAAGAAAGGCAGAGGCTCATTCCTCTCCCCTTTTCTTCCTCCTAAAAAGCATCTACCTCTTTGAAATAGGAACACCTTCTCAACTCCCAATAATTTCACTGGAGACCAAATCAGTCAGTCAATAATTTTTTATTTACTGTTGAACAGCTTTGGAAATAACTGAACAACAAGAAATCTGGTAGGCGCTGTGCTAAGTGCTGAAAAACTAACATTAGCATCTCATCTTGAAGACTAGTTAATTAAAATGGGAAGCCAGGGCAACTTGGTTGCACAATGGATAGAGAACTGCCCCTGGAGTCAGGAGGAGCTGAATTCAAATTCAACCTCAGACACTAACTGAAGAGTAGAGGGAAGGAGGAAAAGAAGGAAGGAGGAAAAGAAGGAAGGAAGAATGGAAGGAAAGAAGGAAGGAAGGAAAAAAGGAAGGAAGAAAGAAAAATAATGAAAGAAGAAAAGAAAGGAGGGAAGGAGGAAGGGACAGAGAAGAAGGGAGGGAGGAAGGAAGGAAGAAAGAAAGGAAAGAAAGGAGGAAGGAAGGAAAGAAGGAAGGAAGGAAGGAAGGAAGGAAGGAAGAATGGGAAGGAGGAAAGAAGTAAGGAAGGGAGGGAAGAAGGAGGGAAGGAAGAGAGGGAGGAAGGGAAGAAGGGAGGAAAGAAGGAAGGAGGGGAGGGAGGAAGGAGGGAAGAAGGAAGAAAAGGATGGAGGGAGGAATAAAGGAAGGAAAGAAGAAAGGAAAGGAGGAAGAAAGGGAGGGAGGAAGGAAAACCATTAGATTCCCTATTCCCATATTCCTTTTCTTCAGAACAAATTTAGTATCCTGTCTTCTCCAAAGGAATGATTTGTTCCCTATTGGGAACACTCCAGAAGCAATAAATTTCAAGTTAGGTTGTGCTCTGAGGATAGCTTTTCCACTACTTTTCTCTAATTTCTTCTTGGTGATGTAAAGAATACTACTTCATAAGAACCGATTTAGAGCTAGAAAGGACTTTGAAGGCTATTTTATCCAAACCCTTATTTGGTAGATATAAAAACTGATCTTGAGAGTTTTCTCAAGGACCCAGAGTAGGTGAATGAAGGGATTTGAAGCCCTCTTCCTGGTCCCTAAATTGGATATTCTATTCATTGAGCTCTAAGTACCTCTATCTGTCTCTCTCCCTCCCCCGCCTCTGGCTGTCTATCTCTGGCTGTCTCATCTCTATCTCTGTCTCTCCTCTCTGTCTCTGTCTCTCTCTGTCTCTGTCTCTCTGTCTCTGTCTCTCTCTGTCTCTCTGTCTCTGTCTCTGTCTCTGTCTCTGTTCCTCTCTCTCTCTCACACACACACCTCTTTATAAGCTATGAAATTTTACAAATTGCAGCTATGGAGCACCAGTGGGAAAAAAAATATTGGTATTAAATAGATAAGCTTTTGTTTTAGGCAGACTTCTAAAAGTGCAGGTGAGTTTTTCAAGTACAATCAAGTGTCCTCTCAGATAATTGTCCATTTCAGTATTGAAAGCCTACCCTCTGCAGTGGTCTACACATAATATCAAGGGACTTAGAAGAAATCTTCCAGAAGATTGCATGTGCCCTGCCCCAAGTATTTAAGGAAGACATGAACAAGAATTAGAAAAAATGACAAGATGTGGAAGGCTTATAATCAACAGAATTAGAGAATTCAAAGGAATGGTCTGACAATGAGATTAGAAATTCTCATACATATATAAATATAAATGTAAATATAAATATAAATATTCATATAACCTGAAGTCAGCAACACCTGAGTTTAAACAAGCCTCAGGCACTTACTAGCTGTGTAACACTTGACAAATCACTTAACCTGTTTCATTCAGTTTCCTCACCTGTAGAAAGAGGATGATAAACCTATCTTCTAGGATAGTTTTATGTTCAAATTTGGTATCTGTAAAGTGCCTAGTAGAGTGCTTGGCACACACACATGCACACACACACACACACACACACACACACTTATATTTACTAGTTTATAATAATTATTATTATTTTCATTATTATAGATAGATATAAGATAGAGAGATATTTATTTCAATTTAGAACTGTGATTTCATCAGTATCATATATTCTTTCTCTAAAGCTTATTAAGGATATAACATCTCTTTGATCCATCTCTGGAAGCTCTCAAAATTGTTATCTGTGAATTTAAAATATATTTTCTTAAAAAATTTCTGTGATCCACAATGTATAACATAAAGGAATGCTAAGCAGTGACAGCAATTCCAAAATATTGCTATTGTATTCAGTTTGTGCATATGTGTATGCACATGGGTACTCCTGTTTCTCTAACTTTTGAGAGAAAACAAGACCTGAAACACAAATTGGGGGGAGAGCATCCTTATTTTCCTTCTCTTCAGTTTCATTAATTTTTTCCCATTAAAATAGAATTCTGGGTCTTCTTATATATCCAGTTATAGAGTTAAACAAGAGCATAAGTCCATCAATAGGCCAAAGTCAGAGAACAGATGGGCCTCAAATGCCCTTGTACTACATGTACCCTGAAGGCCATTGGGTTTGGACATTGTTATCACAGTAACAGCAGGGAGTAAATTAGAATGTAAAACTGTACTTAGGATGATAGCATTTTAGAACTGGAATGAATATTGAGGTGGTCCACATCCAATATCTCTTTTTACACATAAGAAAAATGAGAGCAGGAAAGATAGCTATCTAGTGGAAAAGGAGGAATTAGAATTCAGGTCTCTTGACTTCTAGTCTGTTTTACATTTTGTCTCTCCCACAGCAAGAAATAAGACAAGGTTTGTTTTTTTGTTTTGTTTTGTTTTGTTTTTTGTTTTTGAGCACGAATATTATGACTGTTATCAAGAGGTGCTTTTGGTCTTTACATTCCAATGTTTAGTTGATTTATGTTTGATAGATTCCAAGAAGACTAATGAGAAATCACGCAGTATAAAAAGAAGTATCCCATTTGGGATTAAAAGAATGATGGTACTCAGTCCTGATCAGACTAGGTCTAGAGTATTGAATGAAGTTGTGGGTAGCACATTTTAGGAATGTTACTGATGAACTGGAGAGTATCCAGAAGGTGACCAATATGTTCAAAGACCAGAGTCCCTGCAATTTAAGGAAAGACTGAAATACTTATGAATGTTGAGAATGGAGAAGAGAAACTTATGAAAGGCATGATAAGATATATTCAGGTAAATGAAGGACCACCATGCAAAAGTGAAATCATTTCCTCTGCTTGTTCTTGGTAGGCAGAATTACAAACAATAAGTAAAAATAGCTAATAATACAATTTTATCTTAATTCGAGTGAGGAGAATGTACAAAATTTCTAGCAGAACTATCAGCAAAAATGTGGGTTATCTTAGATGTAATACGTGAGTTTCTCCTAACTAGATGTGGTTTACCCAAATTGGGGGATTGGATTTTCAAGGTTTCAGGTATGAGTTGAATGGGTAGACTATTATGAACCCTTCCAACCCTGGTTATGTGAGTATCAAGAGGAATTGTCTGACTGATACATTGTTGGTGGAATGTGAATGGATCCAACCATTCTGGAGAGCAATTTGGAACTCAAACTGTGCATACCCTTTGTCCCAGCAGTCTTTCTATTGGGTTTATATCCCAAAGAAATCTTAAAGGAAAGAAAGGGACCTACATGTACAAAAATGTTTGTTGCAGCCCTTTTTGTAGTGGCAAGAAACTGGAAACTGGCTGGATGCCCATCAGTTGGAGAATAGCTGAATAAATTATGGTATATGAATGTCATGGAATATTATTGATCTGTAAGAAATGACCAGCAGGATGATTTCAGAGAGACCTGGAGAGACTTACATGAACTGATGCTAAGTGAAATGAGCAGAATCAGGAGATCATTATACACAACAACAAAACTATATGATGATCAATTCTGATGGACATGGTTCTCTTCAACAATGAGATGTTTCAAACCAGTTCCAATTGTTCAGTGATGAAGAAAGCCATATACACCCAGAGAGAGGCCTGTGGGATATGAGTGTGGACTACAACATGGCATTTTCATGCTCTCTGTTGATGTTTGCTTGCATTTTGTTTTCCTTCTAAGGTTTTTTTTTTTCCTTTAGACCCATTTTTTCTTGTACAGCAAGATGACTGTATAAATATGTATACATATATTTGATTTGTCATATATTTTAACATAATTAACATGTATTAGGCTACCTGCCGTCTAGGGAAGAGGGTGAGGAGAAGGAGGGAAACATTTGTAACAGCAGGCTTTGCAAGGGTCAATTTGAAAAATTACCCATGCATATGTTTTGCAAATACAAAGCTTTAATTAAAAAAAAGAGTAATTGTCTATCCCCATCATCCCAATGTTATTTTGTCTTTCTTCCTTTCTCTTAACAGGTACAATGGTATTATTCTTGTGGATATTTTCCCTATATCAGCAGGTTATTGGGAAATTCAAAAAGATCATATAATTATAGGCTGTAAAGATTGTCTAAAACTCTCATCTTGTAGATAAGAAAACTGAATCACCAGTGCAGTTTATACTTTCTACACCTCTAGCAAATTAGAATCAATCTTAGTAATATGAAATGTCATTTTGGTTAGTTTACTTTTATTTTTCTTTCTTAGGAATTTTCTTTCCTTCATTGGCTAAAGTAATCTAGCTTATTTACTGTACAATAAACCTGTCAGCAATGGTCAACATATATGATTAAATTGCCTTTGTCTAGAATCAGGGCAAAGTATCTGTTGGAAAGAAGAATGAAAATAGATTTATAAGACTTAGTGTTTCCATTTAGATGCCATGATAAAGTTGTAATGAAGAGAGAAGGTAGAAGGAGGAGGAGGAAGAAGAAGATAAAGGGGGAAGGAAGAAGGGGAAGAGAAGGAAGAAAATTACCTCTAATGAATTATTACTGTTGACCAAGTCCCTAGACCTCAATGAATCATATCAGTTTTCTAGCAATCTCATCTATTTGGACTTAGTCTGAAAGTTGTTTGAGCTTTGACTTTCCAGCTTTCACTAACATTCTTTTTATTTTAAGCTTTTTTTGAGCAATGGCTATCAATTTCAAGAATTATAAATTGGAAGGGATTTCTTGGTTTCTTTGAAACATAGTCAATAGTCAATCCCTATTTAACTTTCCACTCTTTTTTATGCACACTAATATGACTAGATTCTGTCTGATATCTCTTCTTTTCTTTTCATTCTACTTCTTGTTCCTGCACTTTGTAGACCACAAGAGTATATGCTATAGATAAAAAAATGAGAAGAAATACTCCAAAGTGTGTTAATTAGAGGCACATAAAAATTACTGCTGAATAGAGGCACTGGTTAACATAATGCTGACTTAGAGTCAATAAATTTTAGTTCAATTCACATCTCTAATTCATACATCTTTGTAGAGTTAAACAAGCTATTTAATCTCATGGTTATACAGTAAAAACTCTTGGAATATAAATTGAATAGAAGCTGTTACATTAGTAAAGGGAATTAGCTAAAAGTTTCCTAAACTAGAGGTCCAGTATTAAAAATAAACAAATAGGTGAATAAAATAAACAAATAAATAAACTGATAAATGGGTGTATATATAGATATATACATATATATTTGTGTATGTGTATGTATAGAAAATTAATGAATGAATGTGACATCTTCCTGGTCTAATACGAGGTAGTTTATATTCTATATGCTATGGATATTGATAATATTAAAAGCTTATATTAAATGTTTTAAAATTTGCAGGGCACTTTTTACTCTTGTATTTTATAATCACAATCTTGTGATATAAATGTTATTCACATTTTACAAATGAGATGGAAACAGAGAGATTCATTGACTTGCCCAGCTTTCCATAGCCAGGCAAAACTCAAATTCATTCCTTTAATACTGTTGGACCAGCACTTTATCCACTAAGTAACAGAGGTCCCTCACTATCTCCCTATATGTTTGTAGTCCAGCTTTGTTTTACCCTGATTCTTACTGTGATCTTATCCAGGCAAGAAAATAATCTTTTGTTGGGGAAGTGGGGAAATCAAGATGGTAAAATCAAGACAACACCCTAGCCTACATTCTTCTCCAAACAACTTTAAAATAATAGCTGAAATCAAATCAAATCAAAATGTCAGGATAAGACATTTTTCCAGCCTAAGAAAATTTTAACAGTCAGCAAAAGAGGTCTACGACAGTGGCATGGGGCTGGCCCAGAGGACAGCAGCAGTATTAAAATTAGACCTTGGAGGTGGGTGACAGCAGCAACAGTTTCAGGAGCTATCAGCTCAGAAATGGTAAGTGAATTAGTTAAGTGGTCATAAAGAGAACACAGAAGACCCCTTGTAGGCAGGGGGTAACTGGCACTGTTTGGAAACTCTGTTGCCCATAAATAGTACTGGGTCACAGTTCCAAAATTGAGAAGAACACTTGCGATTGATCAAAAAGGAGCAAGAACCTGGTCATAATTCTAAGGGAGAAAGGAGCATTAGTACTTATAACTGCAAGGAAAAATAAGCCTTTTATTATTAAATATCACAATGGAAGCTAGGCAACAGTTATCACACTTCTCCCTGGATCTCATAATGTTGGAAACACCCCAAATTTTGCAGATACCTAAAACTAGTTCTGAAACTAATAGCATGAAAAAACCTGGGTATAGCAAAGTAACTTCCCAATCCTCAGGAACACAAGGCTTGAAATGTGATATTCTCATGAGAAGGCAAAGGAGCTAGGATTATGTAACCAAAAATTACATGCCAAAAAACCTGAATATGACCATTTTAGGGGGTAGAGATGGGGAGTGAATGTCTCATGAAGCAGAAAGGGTTCAAGAATTATTGATGGAAAAACCAAAGCTGGATATAAAATTTAATTTTTAATTACAAGACTTAAGGGAAGCATAAAAAGATAAACAAGATAGATAAATCATGAGACTCCATTTAAAAAAAACATTTACATTCCTATTTGGAAAGATGATATGATTTTTAAGAACTTTATCATTAGGCATTAGAAGGAGTCTCCTTTGACAGAGGGTATGAGTGTGAATCAATTAATGTGCAGTGATCTCAAAAAACATAAGGGTGAGAAAGAAGGATGTTCTAAAAGAGGGAAGGAAAGGGTGATATGAGGAAAATGTATCTCAAAAAAGGAACAGCTTTTATAATGGGAGAATTAGGGGAATGTTAGGCATTCTTAACAGAATTGATTCAAAGAGGGAACAATATATACATGCACACAGACAGAGAGACAGAGACCAACACAGAGACTGATTCAGGCAGAGAGACCCAGAGAGAGACAGGCAGACAGATGCACAGAGAGAGCATGAGACTGAGACAGAGAGAGAATTAAGTACAATAATCAATTTTACCCAATAGGGAAATAGGAGGAAAAGGAGAAAGGGAAAGAAGAGAAATGGGAGATAATTAAGATAGATAATGGTCAGAAACAAAAAAGGACTTTTGAAGAAGAACAGGATAAAAAAAGAGAGAAGGAAAAACAGAAGAAAACTGAATAGAAATAAATATACAGTTATTATGAATGGAATGAGCTCACTCATAAAATGGAAGAGCATTGCATAATGAGTTAGGAACAGAATGCAACAATATGTTGTTTACAAGAGACACACTTGAAACAGAAACATACATACACAGAGAATTAAAATAAGGAGATAGAATAGAATCTATGAAACTTCATATGAAGTAAAAAAGACAGGGCTAGTTGTAATTCTCTTAGAGAAAGAAAAAGCCAAATAATAAACTTAATTAAGAGATAATCAGGGAAATCATATTTTGATAAAAGGTGCCATAAACAATGAACTGATATTTAAAATAAACAAGTTATTTTGATGAAATCTTTTTTGCTCAAATATACAGGGAACTGAGTAAAACATAAAAATAAGTGTCATTCCCCAATGAATAAACTGTCATAAGATATGAAAACAGCTAGTATCAAGGTAGATAGTGCCAGTCCTGGAGTCAAGGAAACTTTCCTAAGTTCAAATACGGCCTCAGCCACTTACTAGTTATATAAACCTGGCAAGTCACTTAACTCTGTTTTCTTCTATTTCAGCATCTGTAAAATAAGTTAGAAAAGGAAATGGCAATCCCTTTCAATATTTTTGCCAAGGAAAGTACAAAGGAGATCACAGAAAATCAGACACAACTAGTAACAATTGAATGACAACAAAAAGTTATTGATAGTTATATAAAAATGCCCTAAATCTCTATTTATTGGAGAAATGAAAATTAAAACAACTCTGAGGTACCATTCCAAATCTATCAAATATTACAAGTGCTGGGAAAGTAGATATGCTAAAAACCTGTTGGTAGAATTGGGAACTGTTCCAACTCCTCTGGAAAAAAAATTGAATCAATGCCCAAAGGGCTATAAAGCTTACATATCTTTTGACTAAGCAATATCACTACCGCAAAGAAATAAAAGAAAATAAGATTAAAGAGAAAAGGGAGAAATCTATACAACTATATATTTATAGCAACTCTTTACGTGGTCACAAAGAATTGGAAATTGAGTGGATGTTTATCAATCAAAGAAAGGCTCAACATGTTGGGACATATGGTGGCTATGGAATACTATCATGCTGTAAGAAATGATATTATAAAGGACATAATTTCAGAAAAATACTGAAGATACACATATACACATGGGTATAAGTTTATGCATCTGTACACACACACATGTGTGTGTGTATATATATATATATATATATATATATATATATATATATAATATGTATGTGTGCATATGTGTGTCTATAACCAGTAATATAAACTGACATAAATTGAAGAAAACCAGCAAATCATAGTACACAGTAACAGCAATATTGTAATGAGAAGGGCAGCTAGTTAGTGCAGTGGATAGAGCACTAGCCCTGAAGTCAGGAGGACATTAGTTCAAATCTGGTCTCAGACACTTAAGACTTCCTAGCTATGTGAGCCTGGGCAAGTTATTTAACCCTAATTGCCTCACCAGAAAAAATGTTGTAATGAGAATAAACTGTGAAAAACTTGGCTGCTTTGTCAGTACAATGTTCTAAGACAATTCCAAAAAACTCATGATGAATAATGCTATCTACCACTAAAGAAAGAACTGATGAACTGAGTGCAAATGAAGTATACTATTCTTTCATCCTTTTTTTTTCTAAATGGTTAATATGTAAATATATTTTGCATGATTTCATATTGATATTACATGTATAATTGATACTATGTTTCTTGCCTTCTCAGTGGATAGGAAGAGGAACAGGAAGGAAGGATAGAATTTGGAGTTCAATTTTTTAAAAGT
The DNA here is from genome assembly GCA_023553655.1 of Myrmecobius fasciatus. Lineage (NCBI taxonomy): Eukaryota > Metazoa > Chordata > Mammalia > Dasyuromorphia > Myrmecobiidae > Myrmecobius > Myrmecobius fasciatus. Next base: position 171,509 of record JAJPUD010003508.1, read on the forward strand.
CAAAAATAAATAACAAATATTATTTTTAGAAAAGGAAAGCATAATTTCCCTAAAGCACCCCAAGTAAATTTGGGGATTTGCTTACTTGAAGTCTGTGGCTTGAACTCATTAGTCAACTTGACAATCACAGTTTCATTCTTCACTAACCAAAATATCTATGTTTTTGATGGATTTTTAGCACTTTACCAATGTCTCTCCATAAGAATCCTGGCTTCCTAGACATTTCCTCTCACTCTGTCCCAAATTATACATGGTAACAGAAGGATTATCATAGATGATGAAAGCTTATCCCTTCATGTAAAAAAAAGAAAGACAAGCCTTTTCTGAAATTATCTAAAGACTAATGCTTCTATCACAACTTCATCTCCTGTAAATGAAGATAACACTTAGAGAATGGAAGGGTAATAGATTCAGGCATCAAAGAAAAGGGAGTCTCCAATAGGAGTAGATTTAGGGATTTCATTAAATGTGCCCTCCAGGAAGACATTTATTACTGTGAGGGTTGGGAGAATAAGACTACAATTTAGGTCTGTCTACGTTGTGTTGGAATATTTCAGAGTCTTATTATTTCTTTGCCTTATTATGTGAACTTGATAAATGAAAATACAGTCTGAGGGGGAAAAACCTTGAATCTTCGTCTAAATTCAGTAGAGTCATAATTTTAAGCAAAGTCTTCTATTCTTTATTTGATATATAGATACCCTATTCTTCTGGTTATCTGTTTTTTAGACATTTTATTAGTGTCCACCAATCAGTATTTTTGTTTTGTTTTATTTTTTAAATAGAGCATAACCCAAAAGTACCCATGATGATAGGAAGATTGACCCTTGTCTGAGTTTTGGAAATTTGACTTTGTGTGTGATTCCTCAAAAGCATCATTATTTGCACAGAAAAAATGTCTTGTTATAAAATACTTCATGATGAATGCCATGCAATATGGTAATGTATAACAATCCCATGTTTTATATAGCAGTAGCACTCAGTGCTCTTCTGCATTGCCATGTCTTGGATCACTAGAGTGAGGAAATTAAGGAATTATCTCTTTTTTCCCTGGCAAAAATATAACATGAGATTTCATTTATTTCTATAATTTCTTTTATATTAAGCTATTTAAAACAAAAGGATATGTAATACAGCTAGCTAATTACCAAAACAAAATATCCTATACATCTGAGGGCTCTTTAGATTATCATTCGTCTAAAATATTTTTGAATTTTAATATTTTCATATTGATTGGGATATTTTCTGTGGTAATTTTGTAAAAATAAGGGAATGAATGAAAGGTATTTTTTCAACAGAAATTGTTACACCTATATTGTAAGTGCACAGATCCATTTCAGTTAAATTGGATTTTAAATTGTTTTCTTTTGCTTTTTGTTTCTAATTATTATTGTGGTTGTGATATATTTCGTAAAAGCTTATGAAGCTCTAGTATCCACAATTAATATATCTTCTTATCATGGCTATATGCTTCTATGTTGGAATATCATAAAGATTAGGTGAAACATTATAGAAAATAATGTTAATAAACAAAACTTTATTAAGTACCATTATATACAAACCACTATCTTGTCATTGGAAATAGAAAAATCAAGAAAAATGCTGTACTTACAGTCCTAAATTAATTTATAATCTCAAAATAGGAGCAATGGCCTTGAACTCAGAAGATCTAGTGTCACTATGTGCAAATTTCTTATATTCTGTACCTTAATTCCCTTATATGAAAAATGGGAGAAGGGGAAAAGAATAGCAGGTATTTAAGGTCTCTTTAAATTCTTAATGGAAGATACTACAGCTGATATTGAAATACTATTTTTAGTTTGCAAAATATATTTAACAAATTATTTCATTTTATTGTAATAACAGTATTAAAAGTTAGGGACTACAGGTGGGCCAACCAATTTTATAGTCTCAAAAACTGAGATTCAAAAAGTTTGGGTGCTTTCTGAATGGTCACATGACTAAGTGTCTGAGATAGCATTTGAACTGAGGTTTCTCTGATTCTAAGTTGAACACTACTATCCACTAGACTACTTGGTCCTCTGTTGTTCTTTTTAATAGATGCCAAGTATAACCATTTTCTTCCAGCACGCTACCCATTTTATGATCTTCAGTTTATGTTAAATATAAGGAACAGTACGTTGGTTACTATTTTTGATAGAGCCAGTTAAGACAAAAAAAAAAATGGAAAATGACACTATTGACAATGAACTAATTAAAATTTCAGGAACTGAGGTAGGATTTCTTGTCTAAGTCTAGCATCCATTTTAATACTTTAATGTTTTAAAAATGATAGATGGTTTCTTATAGGGAGGGGGAAAGTGATACAGCTGTACCTCTGTTGCTTTAAAAGTTTAAAGTTAGCTAGGAAATTCAAATTTGAGTTGGGTGAAAACTCTTGTAGGGACAAGGTAACAAATTGCTCTGAGTAGTAATAACAACTAAATTCTAGTTCTTATCAACTGCTGTCACCTAAGAGATTTTCAATATTTTAAGCTCCTTAGGGAGGTGAATTCACTAGACCTGGGCTGTGTGTTCTCATTTTGAATGAGCAATGTTTCTTTAGCCAGAATTTTTTGTCCTTTTGATCAGATTCATATATGCTAAATTTGGTGAATATATAAATAATTTGTTAAAATATCATAAAATAACTTGAAGATGCTACATGTAATAATCTGTCATTTATCTGTTGTATTCTTTGAAATTTAAATAATAATAGAGGAAAAATTTAACTGAATGAGTTGCCACTAAACTTCTAAAGTAACATGTACTTTATAAACTTCAAAGGAAAAAGTCAGATTGTATTGTCAGAGAATTCTGGAAACAATTACTCTTCAACCATATTTAGTTAGCAAATTTGAACATGTAGTCTTTCTTGGAAATCTTCAATTCTCCTTGGTTTACATGAGATAAGAAATGTAGAATAATGGGAAAGTAGTAGGATCAGAGGCCCCCAAAAATGACAATTGAAAAATATCAGAGCCATAGGGTGGAATAATCAGTAATTGTTTAAAAAAACAAACTATCATGTGAAGCCTTTCAATAATGGAACAAATAGTGTTCTACACTTCAATTGTCCCTTAGAACATTATTGCATTCTAATATGGTATGATAAGTTACGTTTACAATAACTCTGAATCATGAAGAAAAGTTTCAAATTATTCTCAATCATGTTCAATTTATACTATTTATAAATGTACTGTAGAGTTTAATGCTTCGTAGAAAGTTTTCTAACAAAATAATTTAACATTTTATAGATTTTTAAAAGGAAAAGCTTCAGTAAATTTGACAAAAAATTTATCTAATTTTGCCTGGAAGCCTTCAAGTTGTTGTTGTTTTTCCTTCTAGTTTCAGAGTCATCGTTACAGTAATGCCAGTAGGATTTTTTCTCAAAGGAACTAAAACATGACAGATCACCCAGCTTAAATAACACTTTTAAGGATTGCATGTTTTTTAAAATTAACTATATATTTCCAGTATTTTAATATCTTCAGTGTTGAATCAATGTCAGTAAAGATAATTAACTAACTTATAACACTTTGAGATTGCCTTACATTATTGCTATGGCATCTCATGACTAGCAATTTGTCATATATCACTTCTAAATGGAAAATATATTTAGGTAAATTTCATGTGTGTGCAACAGTATTATCCTGTTACCATAACCTATACTAATACTTTAAAGGTCATGCTTCAGATCTGAATCTCCTTTTTGATGACTATATTCTTGTATCTATTATTTTACACAATGAATAATCTCACTTGGGTACTCACCTAATTTATACATGCTAAGTTTTAGCTGCATCCTTATTCTAAGATTTTCTATTATATAAGAATTATGACACTAATGCAATGATCCTTTTGAGATATAATAGTGTTTTATTTCTCAAAATGCAAGCAAAGTTAGTTTTCAACATCCACCCTTGCAAAGCCTTGTGTTCCAATTTTTTGTCCATCCCTTCCCACCTCCCCCCTTCCCCAGACAAGTAATCCAATATATTTTATACACATGCAATTCTTCTAAACATATTTCCACACATGCAAAAATGTCAGATCAAAAGGGAAATAATGAGAAAGAAAAAACACAAGCAAACAACAACAACAAAAGTGAAAATATTATATTGTGATCTCCATTCAGTCACCATAATCCTCTTTCTGGATACAAATAGCTCTCTCCAACACGTCTAATGGAATTGATTGAATCACCTCATTGTTGAAAAGAACCAAGTCCATTACAGTTGATCATCACATAATCTTGTTGCTGGGTATAATGTTCTCTTAGTTCTACTCACTTCACAGCACCAGTTCATATAAATCTTTGCAGGCCTTTTTGAAATTAGCCTGCTCATCATTTCTTAAGCAGTGATCTTGTTGAGGAAAGGCATTTGAGTTGGGAATTTTTGCTTTGCAAGAATTAGACGTTCAACCTTGGACAAATCAAATGAGCCACGCTTTTATGATCAGTGATGTGGAAATAATAATTATTGCATCACTTAAATCTCAGGTATGTTGTGAGGGCCATAGGAAACAAGGTATTTTGCTGATTTTAAAGGGCTACACAAATGTTATCATTTTATCTTGTTATAGACTGCCCTTTGTTATCAGGAAGTATTGGGCTTAAAATAAATCAATTAATCAATAGCATTTATGAAGTAGTTATTGTCTGCAAGGAATAATGCTAAACAGTGAACATATAAAGGCAACAGCATTCTGCTTGTCTTTAAGGAATACCAATTTTAATAGAGAGATCATTTGAAAAAGGCTATGAAAATACAAGGTGTAAATAGTCCAAATGGAAGGCAACTTCAAAAAGAAGATACTAGCAGTAGGGAAGGAGAATTAGGAAAATAGGTCATTTATGGAAAGTAGACTAAGTCTTGAAGGAAGCCAAGAGGGAGAGGTAGAGAGGAAACACATTAAAAGTATAGGAAGCAGCCAGTGAAAAAGCACAAATTCAGGAGAGTATGAAAGCAGGCCAGTGTTAATGGGACATAAGACTATGTGGAGCAGAGGGAAGAATACAAAGATTTGAAAAAATGAGGAAGGAACCATATTGTAAGGGACTTGAAATATCAAAAAGAAGTTTTATACTTGCTCCTGTAACTAATAATGACCCACTGAAGTTAACTGAGTAATGCAGTGGCAAGGTCAGATTTGTGCTTTGGCAAATCACTTTGGCAGTTGAGCAGAGAATAGACTGAAGTACAGAGTACAGGCAGGAAAACTAACGAGAAACTTATTGAAATAGTCTAGACATGAAGTGATGAGGTTCTGCAATCAGGTTGTGGCTGTTTAGTATAAAGGAGGAGTATATGAGAAATGTTGTGAATATAGAGATGGCAAGATATAGTGACAGATTTAGAAAGGAATTGACAATGACACAGCTTATGAACCTGGGTGACTGGGAGGATTGTTGGGAAAATTGAAAAGTTAAGATTGGGAGGAAGACAATGACAACTAACGTGATGAGATCTAAACTCTTATTCCTCGAGTGATTTCAAATTACTGAAAAAAACCCAAATAATTATTTAAACTTGATCTTTAAATAACTCTTTTATTAACTTTACATACCACATAGCAGAGGCCCTTAGTGGTCAGAAAGCAAGGATAAATATCTTTTTTATTATTATTAAAACTTTTTATTTGCAAAACATATGTATTGGTAATTCTTCAATATTAACCCTTACAAAGTTTTCTGTTACAAATTCCCCCCCTACTCCCCACCCCTCCCCTAGATGGCAAGAAATCCACTATATGTTAATTAAGTTAAAATACTTGAAAAATCGAATATATGTATACATACTTCCACACATTATTGTTGTGCAAGAAAAATCATATCAACAAGAAAAAAAATCAGAGAAAGGAAACACAATGCAAGCAAACATCAATAGAGAGCATGAAAATGTTATGTTGTAGTCCACATTTCACATCTCTCTCTCTGGGTGTATATGGCTTTCTTCAATGAACAATTGGAACTGGTTTGAAACATTTCATTGTTGAAGAGAGCCATGTCCATCAGAATTGATGGTCATATAGTATTACTGTTGCTGTGTATAATGATCTCCTGGTTTTGCTCATTTCACTCAGCATCAGTCCATGCAAGTCTCTCCAGGCCTCTCTGAAATCATCCTGCTGATCATTTCTTATAGAAGAATACTATTCCATAACATTTATATACCATAATTGTTCAGCCATTCTCCAATTGATGGGCAACCATCCAGTTTCCTGTCTCTAGCCACTACAAAAAGGGCTGCCACAAACATTCTTGTACATGTGGGGCCCTTCCAAGAATAAATATCAATGGCAGATTTCTTAATACTAAACTGAGAACAAAACCTTCCTCATGCCTAAAAGGTCAATGGCTGTCATTGAGTGAAACTGATTATACATATATATATATATATATATATATCATTGAGAGCTCTAGGATTACCAAATGAAACACCTCAGAGAATTTCTTGAAATGAAAAATAGGCTCAATGTCAGCAGTCATTCTGAAGACTTTAGTTTCAGATTACAGGTTTATTTATTTGACTCGACCTATTTTCTGGAAATCTCTAAAGATATCCTTTTTGGTCTGTCTTAATTCACAAGTTCTTATGAGTCTAGGGAATCCTCTAGATCTCTGCTTAGGAAGGTAAGTCTAACTATGACCATCACTAAGAGTCTATTTGAGCTTGTTGAGGGACAATTCTCTTTATGTTTCATGATGCTAAAGATCTAGAATTGCAAAGGATCTTAGGGATCATCCAGTTCAATCCCTTAATTTGACAAATGAGAAAAGTGAGACAATAGGATATTGTATGACTTGCCTAAATTCAAAATGATAGGAAAGAGGGGCTGGATTTGTATAAACTTTTAGACTCCAGATCCACTGCCCTTAAAACTATATATATTACTGTCTTTGATACTTCCATGCTTTCCTTGATGTGGGTATCCCCTCCACTGACAAAGATCACAATTTACTTATACTTTCTTATCGTTTGTGTTTGTCCTTCATGGACTCCAATAAATCTTCTCTATAGAAATTGTTCAGCATATTAAAGGTCTTTCCCTAGGTTGTATGTTGGTCATCAGTAATGATTCATTCAGACTATTATACTCTGCTTTTATTACATGAATAAACTACCTCCTTTCCCAGTCATACTCATTGGCCATTTCTAAAACACAATGTATCCACTTTAGCCATCATTTTTATTTTCATCCTGAATCTCTTTAGACTCTATCCCTGAGATTAATAAAGAATAGTTACTCTTACCTAAAATCAGACCACAGCTTATGTCCCAGTCATTTCCAAACTATACCACCACATATATATCTCCCTTCTCTTTGCTCCTTATAAGGTATTTTTTATGTACTGTCTTCCCTCATTAGAAGGTATGTTCCTTAAGGGCAGGTAATTCTTGTTTTTTTTTGTATATGTATCTTCAATGTATAATAATATTATATTATATTATGTTATATTATGTTTTATTATATTATATCACATATCATGCATTATATTAATTATGTTATGTCATGTCATGTTATATTTTTATATTTTGCCATGTTGTTTTATTACATCATAACATATATCACATAATGTTATTGTTATATAATGTGTATATTTATGTATATATATATATGTATATATATATATTTATGTATACATAAATGAGAGATAGTTTTTAAATTCTTAACTATTATTTGTATATTTAAATGAATTTGCTTACTTCATAACTATCAGTTAGAACTCTGTGTTTGTTGCTTTTACTGAGACAAGAGAAGTAAACCAGTCCTGATATTCCCAAGAAATTCTACTTCATGAGTGGTGTGTCTCTCCACTAATGCTCCATAACACTGCACTCTGCACTTGGCATTTATTCTATGTTGCTTTTGACTGTTCTATTTACACATGTCTTTTCCCCTAAATTCAAAGGCAAGTTGCTTAAAGACAAAAACAAGGTTTATACCCTCTTGTAGCCAGAGTCCTTGACCCTGTGCCTTATTTGTAGTAGTATTTCTGATAATTAATAAATAAATGTAATATAATACAAAATAATAAAAATGACAATACTACCTAAATTAACCTACTTATTCCATGCCATGCTAATCAAACTCCCAAGAAATTGTTTTACAGAGCAAGAAAAAATAATAACAGGGGTCATTTGGAAGAACAAAAAGTTAACAATTTCAAAGTAATTAATCAAAATGCAAATGAAGGTAGCCTGGCTACACCAGGCCTTCAACTATACTATAAAGTAGCAGTTCCAATACCATTTGGTACTGGCTAAAAAGCAGAGTAGTCAATCAGTGGGATTAGTTAGGTTCATAAGACACAATAGTCAATGACTATAGTAATCTAATGTTTGCTAAATCCAAAGATTCCAGATTCTGGGATAAAAATTCAGCATTTGACAAAAATTTCTGTGAAAATTGGAAATTAGTGTGGTAGAAATTAGGCATTGACCCACACTTAACACCTTATACCAAGATGAAGTTCAAATCGATTCATGATTTAGACTTCAAGAGTGATACTATAAGCAAATTATTGAAGAACAAAAGATAGTTTCCCTCTCAGATCTGTAGAGAAGGAAGGAATTTGTGGCCAAAAAAGAACTAGAGTATATTATGGAATGCAAAATGGATAATTTTTGTTATATTAAGTTAAAATTATTTGTACAAACCCAATGCAGACAAGATTAGAAGGGACGCAATAAACTGAGAAAAAAAATTTACATTCAAAAGTTCTGATAAAGGCCTCATTTTTTAAATATAAAGAGAATTGACTCATATTTTTAAGAAAACAAACCATTCTCCAATTGATAAATCAAAGGATATGAACAATTTTCAGATGAAGAAATTAAAACCATTTCTAGTCATATAAAAATGCTCTGAATCACTATTGATCAGAGAAATACAAATTAAGACAATTCTGAGATATGACTACACAACTCTCAGATTGGTTAAGATGACAGGAAAAAATAATGATGAATGTTGGAGAGGACGTGGCAAAACAGTGACACTAATACATTGTTGATGGAGTTGTGAACTGATCCAAGAATTCTGGAGAGCAATTTGGAGCTATACCTAAAAGGCTATCAAACTGTGCATACCCTTTGATCTAACAGTGTCTGTACTGAGTCTGTATACCAAAGAGATCATTTCAAAGGGAAATGAATTCACAAATGCAAAAATGTTTGTAGCAGTTTGTGTGTGTGTGTGCGTGTGATGGCAAGAAACTGGAAACTGAGCCTATCAGTTGGGAAATGGCTGGATAAGTTACAGTATACGAATGTCATGAAATATGATTGTTCTATAAGAAACAATCAGCAGGATAATTTCAGAAAGGCCTAGAGAGACTTGCCTGAACTGATACTAAGTGAAGTGAGTAGAGCTAAGAGAACAAAATTATGCAATAATCAATTCTGATGGATGTGGCTCTTTTCAACAGTGAGGTGATTCAGGCCAGTTCCAATGATCTTGTGATAAAGTGATTCATCTTCCTAGAGAGAGGACTGTGGGAACTGATTGTGATTCACAACATAATATTTTTACTTTTTTGTTTGCTTGATTTTTGTTTTTTTTCTCATTTTTTCTCTTTGATCTGAGTTTTCTTGGGCAGCATGATAACTGTGGAAATATAGATAGAACTGCACATGTTTAGTTTATATTGGATTACTCGCCATTTAAGGGAGGAGGTGGGGGGAAACAAGGGAGAAAAAAATTTTGAAACACAAGGTTTTGCAAGAGTGAATTTTGAAATCTTCATATACATATACTTTGAAAATAAAAAGCTTTAAAAAAAACTCCAAGAAGCCAAGACATGGAATCAGATACTCTGTGTTCTGTTCCTGCCTCTGACACTAGCTACATGACAATTAGCAAGCCATCCAACTTCTCTGAAGCTCATCTGTAAAATGGACATATTTGCATCACCAATCTATAAGCATGGCTATGAAGAGGAAAAAAATATAAATTTTAATGTGTTAAAATTATCCTCCAAGTACAGACAGGTCCTATTTCAACATATGTAACCTGCAACAGTCAGAAATGTTATCCTTCTAACAACCACTTAAGATACTTTGGAGAGAGATTAGATTGAGAAGGGTCATGTAGAAAGAGCTCCCTTTGTGTCTCAGATTTCTGTTGACATAAACTTCAGGCATCATAACTGGATTCTTCCAATGATATACTGAAAAGAATCTTGGCTTCTGATTGTAATTAAGCAAGATCTGATTTTCCCTTTGAAATATTTCTACTTGGGGGGTGGAGCCAAGATGGCGAACTGCAGACAGTGTCCTCTGTGAGCTCCTGAGACCTTCCCTCAAACCCAGACAAATTGAGCCTCTGGACTGGTTTTGGAGTGACTACAACGCACTTCTATCAAATATCTACTTTGAAAGAACTTCTGAGGTCAGTTTTAGATGGGCAGGGGATCGAGCAGCTCCCAGCGCTCAGATGCCAGGGCACAGCCGGGGTGCAAGTCCGGGGCTGGGATGGACCAGAAGATTTTAGGCTGCCAGGAAGTCCCTGGGAGACGCTTGGGCCACTTTGCTCTGCTTGCGGGCAGGTGCTTTGGCAGGTCTACCTTTGATAAAGGGTGGATTGAGAGCAGCTGAAAGTGTGGTCCTAGTGCAGATCTAGCCAGATCAGCCCCAGACCAGAAGTCAACTCGGCAAATTGCCCCAGGGCAAATTGAAATCCCTGCTGCAGCTGCTCCTGCTGCTGCTGCTGTTGCAGAATTCCCTGCTGGTGACTGATACCTCTGCTGAAAATCATGAGCAAGAAAAAGAGAGCTCTCACCTTAGACAGCTTTTACAGAGAGAAACTAGAGAAGTCCCCAGATCCAGACTGAAAACAATCCCAGATAAAGCCACAGGGGTGGACTTAAGCTGGTCTCCCTTTCAGAAGGCTTATCTGGAAGATTGCATAAAGAATCTCAAAAGAGAGCTAGAAAAAGATTGGGGAAATAAATTGAGAGCAGTGCAAGAAGGAAATATTTCCCTACAACAGAGATGTGAAAAATTGGAAAATAAGTCTGGTGAATTGGAAAAAGACAACAATTCATGGAAAAACAACATTAGTGAATTGGAAAAAGACACCAATCACTGAAAAACAAAATTGATGAATTGGAAAATGTCACCAAATCACAAGAAAATAAAAATAGTGAATTGGTAAAAGACAAAAATTCACTGAAAAATAAAATTAGTGAATTGGAAAAAGACAACAATTCACTGAAAAATAAAATTGGCAAAATGGAAAAAGAATGCAATGAACCAAAAAATTCAATTGGCCAGTTACAAAAGGAGCTAAAAAAGATAGCTGAAGGAAATAATACCTTAAAAATTAAAACTGAACAAATTGAAATGAATGGCTCAATAAGACTTCAAGAATCAGTCAAACAAAAACAAAAAAATGAAAACATAGAAGAAAATATGAAATATCTCCTAGGAAAACAACTGACTTGGAAAACAGATCCAGGAGAGACAATCTAAGGATTATTGGACTCCCTGAAAGCCAAAATAAAAAAAAAAGAACCTTGATGCTATCTTCCAGGAAATCATGAAAGAGAATTGCCCTGATGTTTTAGAATCAGAAGGCAAAGTTGGCATTGAAAGAATTCACTGATTAGCTCGTGAAAGAGACACCAAAATTAAAATCTCAAGGAATATCATGGCCAAATTTCAGGACTATCGCACCAAGGAAAAGATATTACAAGCTAGAAAAAAACAGTTCAAATACCGAGAAACTGTCATTAGAATTACACAGGATCTGTCAGCTTCCACGTTGAAGGATCGAAGGGCCTGGAATCAGATATTCCGAAAGTCAAAAGAACTTGGATTACAGCCAAGAATAAGCTATCCAGCTAGAATGAGCATTATCTTCCAGGGAATAAGATGGTCATTCAATGACACAGGAGAATTTCACCTATTTCTAGTGAAAAGACCAGATCTGAACAAAAAATTTGACTTCCAAACACAGAACTCTAGAGAAGCGTAAAAAGGTAAAAAGGAAAGAACTCTCAAAAACTATATCTCTACTAGGGGTATCCTTAAAGAATGGGGGTATAATTTGATTTTTCTTTGATAATAATCAAAAAGAAATTAGAGGTAGAAGGTATATCATACTGTAAAAAAAAGGGGGGAGGGGAATAGAGGTAAAATAAAGTAAAATAAAAAGAAGGTAAAATAAGGCAAAGTCTCATGAAGAGACATAGAAAATCTAAATAATTGAGGGAAAGAAGGGAGGGTGATGAGTATTGTGTAACTCTTACTCTCATTAGATTGGGCTCTAAAAGAGTATATCAGACACATTTGATTTCAGGGAAAAAATTGGCCCTCTGTATAGGGAAGTAAGAGGGAAAGGAGGAAAAGAAAGGGATAAATTAATAGAAGGATTAGGGGAAAGGTGTAAAAAAGAGGGAGGGTTCTAAAGGGGAGGGTTTGTTAGAGGGAGGTGTTCATCAAAAACAAAATACTGGGGAGGGGGGAAGGGAGTAAGGGAAAAGGGAAGAGAAAAATATAATTTTGGGTAAATAAGGTGGCAGGAAATATAGATATAATTATTTTAACTGTGAATGTGAATGGGATGAACTCTCCCATAAAACAGAAGCGGGTAGCAGACTGAATTAAAAGGCAGAATCCTACAATATGTTGTTTACAAGAAACACATCTAAAACATAGAGATACATACAGAGTGAAGGTAAAGGGCTGGAGCAGAATCTTTTATGCTTCAAGTGAACAACAAAAGCAGGGGTAGCAATACTTATCTCAGATCAAGTAAAAGCAAAAATAGATCTAATTAAAAGGGATAAGGAAGGAAACTATATTTTACTAAAGGATACCATAGACAATGAAGTGGTATCAATACTAAACATATATGCACCAAGTGGTATAGCATCCAAATTCCTAGAGGAGAAACTAACAGAGATGCAAGGAGAAATAGACAGTACAACTATACTGGTGGGGGATCTCAACCTTGCTCTCTCAGAATTAGATAAATCAAACCACAATATAAATAAGAAAGAAGTTAGGGAGATAAACAAAATGTTAGAAAAGTTAGGTATGACAGATCTCTGGAGGAAATTGAATGGCGATAGAAGGGAGTGTACTTTTTTCTCAGGGGTTCATGGAACTTATATGAAAACTGATCATGTGTTAAGGCATAAAAACCTTAAAATCAAATGCAGAAAAGCAGAAATAGTAAATGTATCCCTTTCAGATCATGATGCAATAAAACTCACATGTAATATAAGGCCAGGAGAAAATAGACCAAAATTTAATTGGAAATTAAATAATCTAATCCTGAAGAATGAATGGGTGAAAGAGCAAATTATAGACACAATCAATAATTTCATCCAGGAGAACGATAATAATGAGACATACCAAAATTTGTTGGATATGTCCAAAGTGGTTATAAGGGATAACTTTATATCTCTAGATTGCATAAAATAGAGAAATAGAAGATCAATGAATTAGGGTTACAATTAAAAAACTAGAAAAAGAGCAAATTAAACACCCTCAATTAAATACCAAATTGGAAATTCTGAAAATAAAAGGGGAGATTAATAAAATTGAAAATAAGAAAACTATTGAATAATAAATAAAACTAAGAGTTGGTTTTATGAAAAAACCAACAAAATAGATAAGCCTTTAGTTAATTTGATCAGAAAAAGGAAAGAGGAAAATCAAATTGTTAGTCTCAAAAATGATAAGGGAGAACTTTCCTCCAATGAAGAGGAAATTAGAGTAATAATTAGGAGTTACTTTGCCCAACTTTATGCCAATAAATTTGATAATCTAAATGAAATGGAGGAATATCTACAAAAATGTAGACTGCCCAGGTTAACAGAAGAGGAAATAAATTATTTAAATAGCCCCATTTTAGAAAAAGAAATAGAACAAGCTATTAATCAACTTCCTAAGAAAAAAATCTCCAAGGCCTGATGGTTTTACATGTGAATTCTACCAAACATTCAAAGAATGATTAATTCCAATACTATAAAAACTATTTGAAAAAATAGGGACAGAAGGTATACTACCAAATTCCTTCTATGATACAGATATGGTGCTGATAGCTAAACCAGGTAGGGTGAAAACAGAGAAAGAAAACTATAGTCCCATTTCCCTAATAAATATTGATGCAAAAATTTTAAATAAGATTTAACAAGGAGATTACAGAAAGTTATCTCCGGGATAATACATCTTGACCAAGTAGGATTTATACCAGGAATGCAGGGCTGGTTCAATATCAGGAAAACTATCAGCATAATCAGTAATATTAATAACCAAACTAACAAAAACCATGTGATTATCTCCATAGATGCAGAAAAAACATTTGAGAAAATCCAACACCCATTCCTATTAAAAAACACTAGAGAATATAGGAATAAATGGGCTTTTCCTTAAAATGATTAGTAGCATCTACTTAAAACCATCAGCAAGCATCCTATGTAATGGAGACAAACTAGAACCATTCCCAATAAGATCAGGAGTGAAACAAGGCTGCCCACTGTCACCATTACTATTTAATATTGTATTAGAAATGTTAGCTTTGGCAATAAGAGAAGAAAAAGAGAGAAAAGGAAGAAACCAAATTATCACTTTGCAGATTACATGATGGTATACTTAGAGAACCCTAGAGACTCAACTAAAAACTACTAGAAACAATTCACAACTTTAGTAAAGTTGCAGAATTCAAAATTAATCCACATAAATCATCAGCTTTTTTATATATTACCAAGAAAGTTCAGCAGCAAGAGATACAAAAAGAAATTCCATTCCAAATAACGGATGATAGGATAAAATATTTGGGAATCTATTTGCCAAGAGAATGTCAGAAACTATACGAACTGAACTACAAAACACTTTCCACACAAATAAAATCAGACCTAGTCAATTGGAAAAACATTAAGTGCTCATGGGTAGGCCGAGCAAATATAATAAAAATAACAATACTACCCAAACTAATTTATTTATTTAGCGCCATACCAATTAAACTCCAAAGAAATTATTTTACAGACCTAGAAAAAATAGTAGCAAAGTTCATTTGGAAGAACAAAAGGTCAAGAATTTCAAGAGAATTAATGAAAAAAAAAAGACAGATGAAGGTGGCCTTGCTGTACTAGATCTAAAACTATATTATAAAGCAGCAGTCATCAAAACCATTTGGTACTGGCTGAGAAATAGAGCAGTCGATCAGTGGCATAGGATAGGATATCAGGACAAGCTAGGTAATAATGTTAGCAATTTAGTGTTTGATAAACCCAAGGACCCCAGCTTTTGGGATAAGTACTCACTATTCGGCAAAAACTGCTGGGAAAATTGGAAACTAGTGTTGAAGAAATTAAGCCTGGACCCATAACTAACACCTCACACCAAGATAAGATCTAAATGGGTTCATGATCTAGATATAAAGAGTGATATTATAACCAAATTAGAGGAACATAGGATAGTTTACCTCTCAGACCTGTGGAGATGGAATAAATTTATGTCCAAAGAAGATCTGGAACTCTTAATTGAACACCAGATAGATAATTTTGATTATATTAAGTTAAAAATTTTCTGTACAATGGAAACTAAGGCAGACAAGATGAGGATGGAAGCATCAAATTGGGAAATCATCTTTACATTTAATGGTTCTGATAAAGGTCTCATCTCTAAGATATATAGAGAATTGTCTCATATTTATAAGAATTCAAGCCATTCTCCAATTGATAAATGGTCAAAGGATATGAACAGACAATTTTCAGATGAGGAAATTAAAACTATTTATAATCATATGAAAAGGTGCTCCAAATCACTATTGATCAGAGAAATGCAAATTAAGACAACTCTAAGGTACCACTACACACCTGTCAGATTGGCTAAAATGACAGGAAAAGATAACGATGAATGTTGGAGGGGATGTGGGAAGACTGGGACAGTGATGCATTGTTGGTGGACCTGTGAACAGATCCAGCCATTCTGGAGAGCAATTTGGAGCTATGCTCAAAAAGTTATCAAACTATGCATGCCCTTTGACTCAGCAGTGTTTCTATTGGGCTTATATCCCAAAGAAATCATAAGAGAAAGAAAGGGCCCCACATGTGCAAGAATGTTTGTGGCAGCTCTTTTTGTAGTGGCTAGAAACTGGAAACTTAATGGATGTCCATCAATTGGAGAGTGGCTGAATAAATTATGGTACATGAATGTTATGGAATATTATTGTTCTGTAAGAAACGACCAGCAGGACGATTTCAGAGAGGCCTGGAGAGACTTGCATGAACTAATGCTCGGTGAAGTGAGCAGAACCAAGAGATCATTATTCACGGCAACAACAATAGTATATGAGGATCAGTTCTAATGGACATGACTCTCTTCAACAATGAAATGCTTCAAACCAGTTCCAATTGTTCAGTGAAGAGAGCCATATACACCCAGAGAGAGGGATGTGAAATGTGGATCACAGCATAACATTTTCATGTTCTCTATTGAGGTTTGCTTGCATTGTATTTCCTTTATCAGATTATTCTTTCTTGTAGATATGATTTCTCCTGCACAAAAAATGATGCAATAACTATACATATATTCGATTTCTTAAGTATTCTAACATAATTATCATGTAGTGGATATCCTGCCATCTAGGGGATGGGTGGGGAGTAGGGGGGAAAAATTTGTAACAGAAAGCTTTGTAAGGGTTAATGTTTAGGAATTACCCATACATATGTTTTGCAAATAAAAAGCATTAATAAAAAATTAAAAAATTAAAAAAATATTAAAAAATTGAAAATAAAAAATAAATAAAAAAATAAATTCATTTCACCTAAAAAAAAAGAAATATTTCTACTTGGAATTTCCTGCCATCTAGGGGAGGGGTGGGAACTGGGGGGGGGGATGTGTAACAGAAAGTTTTGTAAGGGTCATTGTTGAAGAATTACCCATACATATGTTTTGCAAATAAAAAGTTTTAATAAAAAATAAAAAATATTAAAAAAATGTTTCTACTTGAAATTATTTGCCAACACTTCTCTAGCTCCCTATTCTATATTTATATAAATATTTATATTTATCTCTATAGCTCAGAGCTATTATGTATAAATGTAAATATACTAAGTGTTAATGGATAATAGCACAGAGTTCTGCACCATAACTTAAGGCCCTAAGAATTAAGGTCAAGATTGTATATGATTTGGCCAAGGACAATTAGATAGTATTAGTAAATAAGAGATGGGATTTGAGCCCCAGTCCTCTGAACCCAGATTTGAGGTAGATTGCCTTTCATTCTTGATGCTCAAAAATCAGTTAAGGAAGGTAAATTTAGAGTTAACCATATAGTGATGATATTTTGAGTTCACATTTACTCTTATATTGTGTTCTTCATTCTGTATTGTTACTGCTCTAAATTGAAAACTACTCTGATTTTTAATTCTCATTCAAGTATGTATTCAGAAGCCTAAACAAACTTACCCTTCATCTTCATCTTCCTTTTATGTGCATGAATACTGAAAAATTATATTTGAATGGTTTTTCACAAAAATGAATGAAAGCACAAAATTGTTCTCTATTTCAATGGATTACTTTGAAGTTTGTGGAAAAATTACTTTGCATGAAATTGTAAAATTAAGTTTGCCAAACATTTATTAAGGGCTGTCAAAATGAAACCATGATAGAGTAGATAGACCTCCTTGAATCCAAGACATGGATTCAAATCTTGTGCCTGGAATAAATTATCTGTATGACCATGGACAATTCACCCAACGTCCAAGCCCTGAACACATTTCTAAGATCTATAAATGACTTGTCCTGGGATTTGGTAGAGGGACTTTCTACTATGAGAATTTCTCACAACAATAAAAACTCAGATCTGAGTCAGATTTGCCAATCAATTATAGAGCACTATTCTAGGCTCCAGGGGACACAGAGTTGACATAAATTCATAAGCCCTTGCCCTCTGTAGTCTATTTAAAAAGATATAATGACCCTTGTACTGTGATAGAAAGAATGTATTCAGGGCAATCTGGAGACTTGACTCTCTCTCACACAGTTTATGACCTTGAACATGTCACCTCCTCCCTCAGCCCCATCTATTTAAAAAAAAGAAAGAAAGAAACAGCTAGGAAATCTGGAAGATATCTTTCATGTATTATTTCTCTTCCAGAAAATGTAAGCTCCTTGAGGGCAAGAATTATTGCAGAACTGACCTTAATTGAATCATATACCATATACTAAATAGCTATTATAGTATAACACAAAATGAAACATGCTGATTATGCAAGATAGAAGCAAAATATGACTTGAAGTTGAAAGGAGAACAGCTCATTGCTTACTATCTAAAACCAGAATGACTTCCAAAGAACATAGCATTTGAGTTCATCTTTAAAGAATGGTAAGACTTGAACAAAGGGATGGGTAAAGGAAGAAATTAAAAGAATAGGAAAGAACCTAAGGAAAGTTCATGGAATCATCATGGGAAGAGAAACATAATTATAGTGTAGTTAAGAGAGAGAGTACAGAGAGGAACTTCAGAGAAAATATGACTATGAAGGAAGAGGGGCATAAAATCATAGAAGACCTGGGATGCTAAGATCTGAAGAGTTAATTTGTTGGCAATATCTTCCTACCAGTTATGGTGGAAAGTGATATGAAAGTGTTGTAAAAGATGATTGGAAGATAGAGGAATTTCAGTCTGGAACAGTTGAGAGGGTTTCACAGTCGGTTAAACAAATATAATTGATGATCTCTACAAGGATACTGGAAACAGAAATGGAATAATAGGACAATTGTTGGAAATACTGAAGATTTAGAATAGATAGGACTTGACAATTGATTGTATATGAAAGAGGCAATTAAGACAAAAGAGGCAATGAGAACACCAAAGCTTTAGGCAGAAAGATTTAATGAATGGCAGAGATACTGATAGAAATGATGAAGTTAAAATGAATATCATGGTTTTTTTTTTGATTTCTCATTTTTCCCCTATTTTTTTTTTGCTTTTTGCTGAGGCATTTGGGGTTAAGTGACTTGCCCAGGGTCACACAGCTAGGAAGTGTCTGAGACCAGATCTGAACCCAGGTTCTCCCGACTTCAGGGCTGGTGCTCTATCCACTGTGCCACCTAGCTGCCCCATGAATATCATGTTTGAAGAAAAAGAAATCACCTTGATTTTAGACAAGTTGAAAATGGAATTCCAATAGTACTTACAGGTAGAGATTCAAGACTAGCATTCAAGAGTAACATCACAGTTTGGATTACAGATTTGCGAATCATGTATTTCCAGGTAATAAAGGCTTAGAAGTGGCTGAAGTTGCCAAAGTTGATAATATTTGAAAGAGAGGGGTCAAAGAAAGAGCCAAGGGGAGAAGTCAATAAAAATCACTTTGTCATTTAAAACAAGGATGGGAAGCCAACAAAATATTATATCATCAGAACTTTAGAACTGGAAGTGATATTAAACACTATCAACAGCCTCATTTTACAGAGGAGGGAACTGAGGCCCAGAGAAGATAAGTACTTTTTCCAAAGTCATACAACTTGGAATATTGGCAAAGCTGAGACTCTTGGGTTTTGTGCCTTTACTTCCTGTATTCTTTTCACTCCACCTTCTCAGAGAGATGAGAAGGATTAGGTAGCCAAAGAGTGCAAGAGTGTTTAGAAAACAGAAGGTGGGCAAGAATCTAAACTATTACAGATAATCTAGGTATTTCTTTCAATAAAGGTCTTTACTTTTTCAATAGACTATGCTAAGGGACTGGAGAAAGAGACATAGCTTCTTATAACCATCAAGAATCTGGAGTTGTGGAAGAAGCAGAGAGCCTTAAAAGCATCTTACCAGAGGATATCAGTACAGCGAACCCAGTTGTCCCAGCTTGAAGACCCAGAAGTAAATGACAGGAAATCTGAAAGATTTCTCTCAAATAAACCAGTGGGATCCATTGGCTATTGCCTCCATCATCAATAGGTAGCCTCAGACTACATCTACAAACAATACTAATGTGTGGTACTCATGGTTACCCTTGTCAGAGAAGTTATTGTACAGAAGAGGTTTCTACAGAATCTTATTCTCTGCAGATTTCCATTCTTGCAGTAGCAGTAATCTGTTCCGTTGTCTGAGAATTTGTGTTTGTGTTTATTCCTCTATTATATATAACTTTTAGGATTAGGCTAAAGAATATGTGCTTTATCTATATACTCCTGCTAGAATATGGCTGTAAAGGAAGGCAAAGTGATCAGTGTCTACCCTTTGATGGCCAGGATGAAGCAATTCATTTGTATAAGCAGTTCAGATTATCCAGGGTTTCAGCTACTGAAGAAACTGCTTCAAACTAAGCTAATTAGGCCTTTGTCCGAAAAAGTTATTGTAAAAATCTTTCTTTTTCTACTCAGGAGGGAAATATCTAGGGAAGAAGAAAGGACTGTCTTTAATACTCAGAAAAAATTTAAATTTGGAATTAAGCTAAGAAAGTTGCTCAAATATATATACCCTTTAACTGAGACTTCACTATTTCTTATGTCCCAAAAGAATGAATGACCCAAAGAAATGGTTCCCTATACATCAAAATTTTATAACACCATTTTGTTATGGCAATGGGAAAAATAGAATCCTATATACAAGGAAGGGTTGAACATATCATTGTGTAGTAATAAAAATGAATATTATTAGGCTATAAGAAATGGTCACTATAAAGAAGTCATTTTACTAATCAGTAAACATTTATTAAGTTCCTATTATGTACTAAGCACTTTGCTGAGTGTTGCGGATATAAATAGAGACAATAGGAAGTTCCTGCCCTCTGGGAGCTGACAGTCTAATGAAAGAGACAACAAGCAAATTAATAGGTAAAAACATAAGCTACATTGGAGATAATTAACAGTGAAAAGGCACTAGAATTGGGAAAGGCTTTTTATATAGAAGATCATATTTTAGATGGGACAGAAAGGAAGCTATTAAAGGTAGGAAATAGAAATGAGAAAGGAGACCATTCCAAGGCATGAGGTCAGCTAGAAAGTGTCCAGAGCCAAGAGAAGGCAAGCTTCTTCATGGAAAAGCAAGGTTGCCAATGTCATAGATATGAAAGGTTCATGGTGAGAAGTAAGGTATAAGTAGATTGAAAAGATAGGAAAGGAATAGTTTATGAAGGGTTTTTGAATGATAAACAGGGTTTTTGTATTTGATCCTGGAAGCAACAGGGAACCTCTAGAGTTTATTCAATAGAGAGAAAATAGGAGATTTAGGAAAATTTATTTGCTGGCTGAATGGAGGATGAATTGAAGGTGGGAGAGACTTGATGCAGACAGATGCACTATCAGGCTATTGCAATAGGCTAGGTAGGAGGTGATTAGGACCCAAAGAGATGTCAGTGTCAGACAAGGAGACCTACTTGAGAAATATGGCAATGGTGAAAACAATGGGCTTTGTCAAGAGATTGAATATGGATTGGACAGTGAGAAATGGCATCAAAGATGATACAAATTGTGTGCCTGAGGGCTAGGAAAATGGTGTAGATCTCAGTAATAGGGAAGAGATAGGAAGTGGAGAAGGTTTGGGGGAAAAGATGGGGGGAAAATGACAAATATGGTTTTGAACATGTTGAATTTAAGATGTCTTCTGAATTTCTGATTCAGGATGTGGGAAAGTTATTTGGAATAGCATTTTCACACTTTCTGTTGATGTTTGCTTGCATTTTGTTTTCCTTCTCAGGTTTATTTTTTCTTCCTTTCTAGCTCTGATTTTTCTTGTGCAGCAAGATAACTGTATAAATATGTATACATATATTGGATTTTTCATATATTTTAACATATTTAACACATATTGGACTACGTGTCATCTAGGGGAGAGGTTTGGGGGGAAGTAGGGAAAAATTTGGAACAGAAGGTTTTGCAAGGGTCAGTGTTAAAAAATTACCCATGCATATGTTTTGTAAATAAAATGCTTAAATAGGGGGGTGGAGCCAAGATGGAGAACTGCAGACAGTGTTCTCTGTGAGCTCCTGAGACCTTCCCTCAGACCCAGACAGATTGAGCCTCCGAATTGGTTCTGTAGTGAGGGCTCCACCAAACACTTGGAATAAAATGCACTTCTATCAAATATCTACTTTGGAAAAACTCAGGTCAGTTTTAGACGGACAGGGGATCGAGCAGCTCCCAGTGCTCAGACGCCAGCACTAGACGCCAATGCACAGCTGGGGTGCATGTCCAAGGCTGGGACGGACCAGAAGATTTTAGGCTGCCAGGAAGTCCCTGGGAGAGGCTTGGGCCACTTTGCACTGTTTGAGGGCAGGTGCTTTGGCAGATCTACCTTTGGTAAAGGTTTGGATTGAGAGCAGCTGAAAGTATGGTCCTAGTGCGGATCTAGCACTATCAGCCCCAGACCAGAAGTCAACTCAGCAAACTGCCCCAGGGCAAATTGAAATTGCTGCTGCAGAATTCCCTGCTGGTGACTGATACCTCAGCTGAAAATCATGAGCAAGAAGCAGAAGAGAGCTCTCACCATAGACAGCTTTTACCGACAGAAAGTAGAGAAGATCCCAGATCCTGAGATTCTGAAAACAATCACAGATAAAGCCACAGGGGTGGACTTAAGCTGGTCTCCCTTTCAGAAGGCTTACCTGGAAGATTGCATAAAGAATCTCAAAAGAGAGCTAAAAGAAGATTGAGGAAATAAATTGAGAGTAGTGCAAGAAGGAAATATCGCCCTGCAACAGAGATGTGAAAAACTGGAAAATAAGTCTGGTGAATTGGAAAAAGTAGCCAACTCAATAACTATAGCAATTTAGTCTTTGATAAACCCAAAGACCCCAGCTTCTGGAATAATTACTCACTGTTTGACAAAAACTGCTGGGAAAATTGGAAAGTAGTGTGGAAGAAATTAGGGCTTGACCCACATCTAACACCACATACCAAGATAAGATCTAAATGGGTTCATGATTTGGATATAAAGAGTGATACTATAAGTAAATTAGAGGAACTTAATATAGTTTACCTCTCAGACCTATGGAGATGGAATAAATTTGTGTTCAAAGAAGAACTAGAATTCTTAATTGAAAACCAGATAGATAACTTTGACTGTATTAAGTTAAAAAGTTTTTGTACAAACGAAACCAATGCAGTCAAGATTAGGAGGGAAGCAATAAATTGGGAAATCATCTTTACATTTAAGAGTTCTGATAAAGGTCTCATCTCTAAAATATATAGAGAATTGTCTCATATTTATAAGAATTCAAGCCATTCTCCAATTGATAAATGGTCAAAGGATATGAACAGACAATTTTCAGAGGATGAAATTAAAACTATTTATAATCATATGAAAAGGTGCTCCAAATCACTATTGATCAGAGAAATGCAAATTAAGACAACTCTGAGGTACCACTACATACCTGTCAGATTGGCTAAAATGACAGGAAAAGATAACGATGAATGTTGGAGGGGATGTGGGAAGACTGGGACACTGATGCATTGTTGGTGGACCTGTGAACGGATCCAGCCATTCTGGAGAGCAATTTGGAACTATGCTCAAAAAGTTATCAAACTGTGCATACCCTTTGACCCAGCAGTGTTTCTATTGGGCTTACATCCCAAAGAAATCATAAAGGAAGGAAAGGGCTCCACATGTGCAAGAATGTTTGTGGCAGCCCTTTTTGTAGTGGCTAGAAATGGGAAACTGAATAGATGCCTTTCAGTTGGAGAATGGCTGAATAAATTGTGATATATGAATATTATGGAATATTATTTTTCTGTAAGAAATGACCAGCAGGACGATTTCAGAGAGGCCTGGAGAGACTTGCATGAACTGATGCTGAGTGAAATGAGCAGAAGCAGGAGATCATTATACACGGCAACAACAATAGTATATGACGATCAATTCTGATGGACATGGCTCCCTTCAACAACGAATGCTTCAAACCACTTCCAATTGTTCACTGAAGAAAGCCATATACACCCAGAGAGAGGGATGTGAAATGTGGACCACAACATAACATTCTCATACTCTTGATTGATGTGTGCTTACATTGTGTTTCCTTTATCTTATATGTCTTTTATGTAGATACGATTTTTTTTGCACAACAATGATAAGTTTGGAAATATGTATATATATACATACATATATATATATATGTATATATATACATACATATATATATATATATATATATATATTCGATTTGCCAAGTATTTTAACATAATTAACATGTAGTGTATATCCTGCTATCTAGGGGAGGGGTGGGGAGCTGGGGGGAAAAATCTGCAACAGAAAGCTATGTAAGGGTTAATGTTGAAGAATTACCCATACATATGTTTCACAAATAAAATAAAATTAAAGAAAAAAAAAAGAAAAAGTCGCCAACTCACTGGAAAATAAAAATAGTGAATTGGAAAAAGACAACAATTCACTGAAAAATAGAATTGGCAAAATGGAAAAAGAATGCAATGAACCAAAAAATTCAATTGGCCAGTTACAAAAGCAGCTAAAAAAGATAACTGAAGGAAATAATACCTTAAAAATTAAAATTGAACAAATTGAAATGAATGGCTCAATAAGACTTCAAGAATCAGTCAAACAAAAACAAAAAAATGAAAACATAGAAGAAAATATGAAATATCTCCTAGGAAAACAACTGACTTGGAAAACAGATCCAGGAGAGACAATCTAAGGATTATTGGACTCCCTGAAAGCCAAAATAAAAAAAAAAGAACCTTGATGCTATCTTCCAGGAAATCATGAAAGAGAATTGCCCTGATGTTTTAGAATCAGAAGGCAAAGTTGGCATTGAAAGAATTCACTGATTAGCTCGTGAAAGAGACACCAAAATTAAAATCTCAAGGAATATCATGGCCAAATTTCAGGACTATCGCACCAAGGAAAAGATATTACAAGCTAGAAAAAAACAGTTCAAATACCGAGAAACTGTCATTAGAATTACACAGGATCTGTCAGCTTCCACGTTGAAGGATCGAAGGGCCTGGAATCAGATATTCCGAAAGTCAAAAGAACTTGGATTACAGCCAAGAATAAGCTATCCAGCTAGAATGAGCATTATCTTCCAGGGAATAAGATGGTCATTCAATGACACAGGAGAATTTCACCTATTTCTAGTGAAAAGACCAGATCTGAACAAAAAATTTGACTTCCAAACACAGAACTCTAGAGAAGCGTAAAAAGGTAAAAAGGAAAGAACTCTCAAAAACTATATCTCTACTAGGGGTATCCTTAAAGAATGGGGGTATAATTTGATTTTTCTTTGATAATAATCAAAAAGAAATTAGAGGTAGAAGGTATATCATACTGTAAAAAAAAGGGGGGAGGGGAATAGAGGTAAAATAAAGTAAAATAAAAAGAAGGTAAAATAAGGCAAAGTCTCATGAAGAGACATAGAAAATCTAAATAATTGAGGGAAAGAAGGGAGGGTGATGAGTATTGTGTAACTCTTACTCTCATTAGATTGGGCTCTAAAAGAGTATATCAGACACATTTGATTTCAGGGAAAAAATTGGCCCTCTGTATAGGGAAGTAAGAGGGAAAGGAGGAAAAGAAAGGGATAAATTAATAGAAGGATTAGGGGAAAGGTGTAAAAAAGAGGGAGGGTTCTAAAGGGGAGGGTTTGTTAGAGGGAGGTGTTCATCAAAAACAAAATACTGGGGAGGGGGGAAGGGAGTAAGGGAAAAGGGAAGAGAAAAATATAATTTTGGGTAAATAAGGTGGCAGGAAATATAGATATAATTATTTTAACTGTGAATGTGAATGGGATGAACTCTCCCATAAAACAGAAGCGGGTAGCAGACTGAATTAAAAGGCAGAATCCTACAATATGTTGTTTACAAGAAACACATCTAAAACATAGAGATACATACAGAGTGAAGGTAAAGGGCTGGAGCAGAATCTTTTATGCTTCAAGTGAACAACAAAAGCAGGGGTAGCAATACTTATCTCAGATCAAGTAAAAGCAAAAATAGATCTAATTAAAAGGGATAAGGAAGGAAACTATATTTTACTAAAGGATACCATAGACAATGAAGTGGTATCAATACTAAACATATATGCACCAAGTGGTATAGCATCCAAATTCCTAGAGGAGAAACTAACAGAGATGCAAGGAGAAATAGACAGTACAACTATACTGGTGGGGGATCTCAACCTTGCTCTCTCAGAATTAGATAAATCAAACCACAATATAAATAAGAAAGAAGTTAGGGAGATAAACAAAATGTTAGAAAAGTTAGGTATGACAGATCTCTGGAGGAAATTGAATGGCGATAGAAGGGAGTGTACTTTTTTCTCAGGTGTTCATGGAACTTATATGAAAACTGATCATGTGTTAAGGCATAAAAACCTTAAAATCAAATGCAGAAAAGCAGAAATAGTAAATGTATCCCTTTCAGATCATGATGCAATAAAACTCACATGTAATATAAGGCCAGGAGAAAATAGACCAAAATTTAATTGGAAATTAAATAATCTAATCCTGAAGAATGAATGGGTGAAAGAGCAAATTATAGACACAATCAATAATTTCATCCAGGAGAACGATAATAATGAGACATACCAAAATTTGTTGGATATGTCCAAAGTGGTTATAAGGGATAACTTTATATCTCTAGATTGCATAAAATAGAGAAATAGAAGATCAATGAATTAGGGTTACAATTAAAAAACTAGAAAAAGAGCAAATTAAACACCCTCAATTAAATACCAAATTGGAAATTCTGAAAATAAAAGGGGAGATTAATAAAATTGAAAATAAGAAAACTATTGAATAATAAATAAAACTAAGAGTTGGTTTTATGAAAAAACCAACAAAATAGATAAGCCTTTAGTTAATTTGATCAGAAAAAGGAAAGAGGAAAATCAAATTGTTAGTCTCAAAAATGATAAGGGAGAACTTTCCTCCAATGAAGAGGAAATTAGAGTAATAATTAGGAGTTACTTTGCCCAACTTTATGCCAATAAATTTGATAATCTAAATGAAATGGAGGAATATCTACAAAAATGTAGACTGCCCAGGTTAACAGAAGAGGAAATAAATTATTTAAATAGCCCCATTTTAGAAAAAGAAATAGAACAAGCTATTAATCAACTTCCTAAGAAAAAAATCTCCAAGGCCTGATGGTTTTACATGTGAATTCTACCAAACATTCAAAGAATGATTAATTCCAATACTATAAAAACTATTTGAAAAAATAGGGACAGAAGGTATACTACCAAATTCCTTCTATGATACAGATATGGTGCTGATAGCTAAACCAGGTAGGGTGAAAACAGAGAAAGAAAACTATAGTCCCATTTCCCTAATAAATATTGATGCAAAAATTTTAAATAAGATTTAACAAGGAGATTACAGAAAGTTATCTCCGGGATAATACATCTTGACCAAGTAGGATTTATACCAGGAATGCAGGGCTGGTTCAATATCAGGAAAACTATCAGCATAATCAGTAATATTAATAACCAAACTAACAAAAACCATGTGATTATCTCCATAGATGCAGAAAAAACATTTGAGAAAATCCAACACCCATTCCTATTAAAAAACACTAGAGAATATAGGAATAAATGGGCTTTTCCTTAAAATGATTAGTAGCATCTACTTAAAACCATCAGCAAGCATCCTATGTAATGGAGACAAACTAGAACCATTCCCAATAAGATCAGGAGTGAAACAAGGCTGCCCACTGTCACCATTACTATTTAATATTCTATTAGAAATGTTAGCTTTGGCAATAAGAGAAGAAAAAGAGAGAAAAGGAATTAGAGTAGGTAATGAAGAAACCAAATTATCACTCTTTGCAGATGACATGATGGTATACCTAGAGAACCATAGAGACTCAACTAAAAAACTACTAGAAACAATTCACAACTTTAGTAAAGTTGCAGGGTACAAAATAAATCCACATAAATCATCAGCTTTTTTATATATTACCAAGAAAGTTCAGCAGCAAGAGATACAAAAAGAAATTCCATTCCAAATAATGGATGATAGGATAAAATATTTGGGAATCTATCTGCCAAGGAAAAGTCAGAAACTATACGAACTGAACTACAAAACACTTAGCACACAAATAAAATCAGACCTAGTCAATTGGAAAAACATTAAGTGTGCTCATGGGTAGGCTGAGCAAATATAATAAAAATGACAATACTACCCAAACTAATTTACTTATTTAGTGCCATACCAATCAAACTCCCAAGAAATTATTTTACAGATCTACAAAAAATAGTAGCAAAGTTCATTTGGAAGAACAAAAGGTCAAGAATTTCAAGGGAATTAATGAAAAAAAAGACAGATGAAGGTGGCCTTGCTGTACCAGATCTAAAACTATATTATAAAGCAGTGGTCATCAAAACCATTTGGTACTGGCTGAGAAATAGAGTAGTCAATCAGTGGCATAGAATAGGATATCAGGACAAGCTAGGTAATAACGTTAGCAATTTAGTGTTTGATAAACCCAAAGATCCCAGCTTTTGGGATAAGTACTCAGTATTCGGCAAAAACTGCTTGGAAAATTGGAAACTAGTGTGGAAGAAATTAAGGCTGGACCCACACATGACACCGCACACCAAGATAAGATCTAAATGGGTTCATGATCTAGATATAAAGAGTGATATTATAACCAAATTAGAGGAACATAGGATAGTTTACCTCTCAGACCTGTGGAGATGGAATAAATTTATGTCCAAAGAAGATCTTGAATTCTTAATTGAACACCAGATAGATAATTTTGATTATATTAAGTTAAAAAGTTTCTGTACAAACAAAACTAATGCAGACAAGATTAGGAGGGAAGCATCAAATTGGGAAATCATCTTTACATTTAAGGGTTCTGATAAAAGTCTCATCTCTAAGATATATAGAGAATTGTGTCATATTTATAAGAATTCAAGCCATTCTCCAATTGATAAATGGTCAAAGGATATGAACAGACAATTTTTAGATGAGGAAATTAAAACTGTTTATAATCATATGAAAAGGTGCTCCAAATCACTATTCATCAGAGAAATGCAAATTAAGACAACTCTGAGGTACCACTACACACCTGTCAGATTGGCTAAAATGACAGGAAAAGATAAAGATGAATGTTGGAGGGAATGTGGGAAGACTGGGACAATGATGCATTGTTGGTGGACCTGTGAACAGATCCAACCATTCTGGAGAGCAATTTGGAGCTATGCTCAAAAAGTCATCAAACTATGCATACCCTTTGACCCAGCAATGTTTCTATTGCGCTTATATCCCAAAGAAATCATAACAGAAGGAAAGGGCTCCACATGTGCAAGAATGTTTGTGGCAGGTCTTTTTGTAGTGGCTAGATACTGGAAACTGAATGGATGCCCATCAATTAGAGAGTGGCTGAATAAATTATGGTATATGAATGTCATGGAATATTATTGCTCTGTAAGAAACAATCAGCAGGACGATTTCAGAGAGGCCTGGAGAGACTTACATGGACTGATGCTCAGTGAAGGAGGAGATCATTATTCACGGCGGCAACAATACTATATGATGATTAGCTCTAATGGACATGATTCTCTTCAACAATGAAATGCTTCAAACCAGTTCCAACTGTTTGGTGAAGAGAGCCATATACACCCAGAGAGAGGGTTGTGAAATGTGGACCACAACATAACATTTTCATGTTCTCTATTGAGGTTTGCTTGCATTGTATTTCCTTTATGGGATTATTCTTTCTTGTAGATATGATTTCTCCTGCACAAAAAAATGATGTGTGGCAATAAGTATACATGTATTCGATTTCTTAAGTATTCTAACATAATTATCATGTAGTGGATATCCTGCCATCTAGGGAAGGGGTGGGGAGTAGGGGGGAAAAATTTGTAACAGAAAGCTTTGTAAGGGTTAATGTTAAGGAATTACGGATACATATGTTTTGCAAATAAAAAGTATTAATAAAAATAAAATAAAATAAAATGCTTAAACAAAAAAAAGTTAGTTGGAGAAACATAAGATGTCTATATAACTCATGCAAAATGGAGTAAGCAACAGTCAGAAATGCACACACACACACGCACACACACACACACACATACAGAGAGATTTGTTTGTACACATCCATTGTAATACAAATGGAAAGTAGAAAAAGGGAAAACTGAAAATGCTGTGAAATCAAAATGTTCACACTTAGCATTAAATAAGAAAACAGAAAATGTACTTCCTTTGTTTACAGAAGTATGGGATTCTGGGTGTATCATATTGTGTACACTATCAAGTTTTGTTATGTGTTAGCTAGTACTGCTGTATTGCTATTTTATCCTCTTTTGTATTCTTTGTTATAAAATATGACTGAAAAGTGAAAGAAGGAAGAATATATTTGGAAAGGAAGTTCTTCAAATATAAGCAGTAAATTGTTTTAGAAAGATTAGTTTATTGCATTTGATCATTTAAGAAATATGTTTATTTTGCTTTGGAAGCACTCTGATTTATTTTTTTTGAAGTTTCTTTTGTTTCTCCCTAAAGGAAGTCATAGGGAGTGTACTTATTAATGTTGCATCAGCAGATATATAAATAAACAAATATATTAAAGATTAGACAGTTATTGACTTTGAGAGTCCTCTTAAGAGCGAAAGATACACTCTCAGTTCTGTTCTTGCAGATTTGCTTTTTGGAAAAAAATATTTTTGTTGTACATGACCTTTACAAACGTTTCCTTTAGTGGGAAAGACAGAAGCAAATTAATATGAGGAGGCAGTTGAAGACAGCTCATCACTGCATAGATGGAATGCCATAGAGTTGTCAGCTTTGATCATCATAGTATTTTGTAATGTCATAAAAGAACATAAAGTCAGCAAGTAACGAAGACATCCTCCTGTAATCATGATTTCTTACAAACTGAAAGTCTTCATTGAGAGAGATGGAAAACAAAGATTTTGGAGCAGACAAGTCTCTCTGGGAAAAAATCCTATTAAATATTCTTTTCTGGCTCTCAGAAATGATCCTATTGTTCATCAGTATCATTGTTGGGTTATTTTTCAGTCATGTCTGACTCTGCAACCCTTTTGGGAATTTTCTTGGAAAAGACACTGAAGTGTTTGCTCTTTCTCTCTCCCACTCATTTTACAGTTGGAGAAACTGAGATCAATAAGGTTGGAACTTACTCAGAGTTGCTTACCTAGTAAAAATCTGAGGCTCCAGATCTCCCTGCCTCCATGTCTAGCAAACTCACCAGTGTCAACCAGCTGCCAGTGGATATCAGTCTGTGTCACATGAATAACTAAGAAATTGTATTTCCAGTTCTCTAGAACTTGCCTTCCCAAAGGCCTGGGTCACACAATGTTTTGTTGCTATTCTTGTTGTGGACTTGTAAGGCATTTTCACAAGCTTGAAGCATTGATGAATCTGTAATCTCCTAGATTTGCACAACCCTCAAAGGGACAGATTGCAACCCAAGAATACCTTTCCATTCTGTTATATGCTTACCTCTATAACTCAGTTAAAAAAATTCTTATATGGCTCTTAAAACTTTGAAAGTCATAATAATATAGAAGGTAGATTTCATTACATTCAGAAGTATGTATTATATAAGCACACACTATTCTGCTTTTTGATGATAAAATGTACAAGGATAGAGAGTCAGAAATTCAGAAAGATAGAAATAGAGAAAAGGGAAAGAGAGAAATCATACTATCTATCATTTAAAACATATTATACAAAATTTGCTCAACATTTGATCATTCCTTAATTCAGTTTTTTTTTTCCTTTTCTTTCTTATCCTTTGATTATCTGCTGTTACCATGTCCAGTTTAGGCATCTTTCTTAAAAGTCATATTATTTTCCTCCTGAGGCAACTGGGGTTAAGTGACTTGCCCAGGGTCACACAGCTAGGAAATGTTAAGTGTCTGAAGTCAAATTTGAACTCAAGTCCTCCTGACTTCAGAGTTGGTGCTCTATCCACTGCACCACCTAGCTGCCCCCAAAGTCAAATTATTTGACAAATAATGCCACATTCATTTCTTTTTTATATTAAATCTTCAATGGGAAGGAAAGTAAGTTATTTGGAAAGAATACAAAACAGATATGTCCTTTCAGTCCTGTTGCAAATTTTGTTATCATTATGATGATATTTATTTTTACAAGCATTCCAACATTCAAAAATATGGAAATGTAGCCAATACAGAGAGTATACAACTAATAATATAATGCTCTTTTTTTTAGCCTGTCTGAATCTCTGTCTTTAATAATGAAGGTTAAGATTCTGATCACATCTATCATGCACTGCCCATTCATTAGCATGTCAAGCTACTTAGTGATATAAGTACATGGTGAAAACCAATTGGTGATGATTTTGTTTAACTAAGGCACAAGTTTTGAAGCAACATGTTATTAACAATATTTTTCATGTAAGAACATACATAGAATACTAACTTGGAAATCTGTGATTAGGAAAGTGAATGGATCCCCTTAGAGAAAGAAGTTAAAACATTGGTGACAATTTATTTTTTTATCTTGTAGAGGTCAGCTATCTCTTCCAATTGCTCATAGTACTCTTCTTCCACCATATGTACACCTATGCAGACATTACCCCACCTCCACATACACCTGCTATTTATCTGGTGATGAAATCTTTTCAATAGAGATTGGATTATATTTGCATTAAAAGCTAAAGGCCTGTCATTAAAACCTTTCTTATTCTTTTAAACTCAATGTTTGCTCCCTGCTCAAAAAACACTCAAAACTCATTGTCCTCCCCAAGCCTCAAAGAAGCATCAGATCAGGACTTTAGTGGAAGTGCTAAATAGATATAATTTAATTCATTTATCTTCAGGACATTTGAAACTCCTTGAGGGAAAAATAATGTATCTTTTCTCTGGTGTGTAATAAATACATTTGGTATTTGATAAATATTCATTGACTGGCTTAATTTATTCTCAAATTAAATTAGTTCAGATACAAAGTGAACTGGTGGACAAAATACTTATGATAGAACCAAATTATTCCTGTTCATGCTATTCTTTTAAATTTTCAAAATTTAACTGGAAAGATTAGACTATGTAATAATGACTAATGTTTTGAAAACATTGTAAGGTTCTTAACTTTTTTTAATAGTCCCCTTTGGCAGGGTAGTGAAGCCTATGGGCTCCTTCGAATTTTTGTTTTGTTTATTTTAATCATAATTATAAGAAATGCTAACTTTAAGCAAGCAGATAGTGAAAATAAAGTGAATTTTTCCTGTCTACTCATAGATTCACTAAAATTTATACATGGAACTGGAAGTGGGGGTGGATGGGGAGCTAGAGAGTCCAAGTTGGAGTTCTTCCTTAAGGCTTACTAAGAAAGGAATGATGAAATAAAGCTTAGAATTCTGAAATCAGATTAGAAAGATGGAGTTTAAGTTCTGTCTCTGACACAAATTAATTTTATGACCCTGAACAAGGCATTTAACTTTCAGAGGTACTGATTAGACTCAAAATTGCATATTTGCATTAATTAAAGAATCCCCACTGGAAGTTTTCCCTGCCAATGAAATTCATAGGGTCATCAAAAAAGTGGTGGTGGTGATGGTGCTAAATTCAAAATGGTTTTCCTCATAACAATTCTTTGAGGTAGATAGTATGAATATTATTATTCCTATCTTACAGATGTGGAAACTAAGGCTTTGAGAGTTTGCGTGCCTTATCTAGGGCTTCTGTGACCAAATAATTTGCCAATAATTGTACAACTGGAGCCCTTGGAAAAAGCAAAGTCTCTTAATGTACCAAGACTAGGACTTTTCTGACTGTAAAATTATATTTCTGGGATGTCAAAAACTGACTATGGTCACATTGAGGTAGATCAAAGTCCCCTCCACAAGGTATATTACACATGAAACACATGCATCTAGGTTAATCAGTTGTTGTGAAGAGAGAGGCATACTTGGATTATAGTGTTTAGTGGCAATCATTAAACATGATATTGAAGTTTGAGACCACTAACTGGAAATCTATCAAAGTTCCTCCTCACAGACAACAGCCTGGGATTCTGAGCATCAATCAATCATCAACGAACATTTGTTTCAGGCGATCTGCTAAGTACTGGGAATGCAAAGACAAAAGTGAATGATTTACTCCTCCTCAATGTGAAGACTCTGCAAAAAAGAAGCTACCAGAGTTTTTAAAATCATATTTGGAAACCACTGTTGTTTGGGAACCCTCAAATTTGAGTTCTGGGAAAGAAAATTTTTTTGCATGGTAGAACCAATGTGTCTTTTTGGTCAGTCATGAGAGCCAAGAACTCTAATCTGGAAGACGGTATTATGTTTCCAATGGCTTTAGTTCACTGCAGCCCAATAGTCTTGTAACTTATAAAGCTACAGATGCACAAATTTGATGTAATTTCAGTTGAGGCTCATTCACTAACTGTACCTCTCCTTGACCATTATCCCATGCTAATCTTCAGGAGCAAACTGTTCCTTCTGCCAGTGGATTTTAGCTGGGCTCTGGTAGTCTGCATTTATTGGTTCTTGGACAAAGTCGACTCATCCCCCTTATAAAAGACTGACTGCCCAAAGGATATGAACCCAAATGCCACTGTTTTATTCAGCTTTGACACTTCTCAGTGGGATCCTAACTGCCTTTTTTAAAACAAGCAGGCAATGGGGAAAAGCTCAAGGGACTTTCTTCTATTCATTTCTGTAATAGTTTTCTTGCCACAGGAGGCTTAAGAAGATTTGTACAGCCTGCTTTCTTTTCATTAGCAGCAAGTGCAATGCTGTTGGGTAAGTTAAATGTTCAAGGCACATTAAAAATATAAAAATGAAAAGTTCAAGAATTTAAGGATAGATATTTTTCTAAATCCTTCCTCTTAAAATATAAATTTTATGAATTTATGATTTCATGCATTTCTTTACAATGCAGATAAATTACCAACAAGAAACTATGTGACTATTCATATAATACATATATACTTCTATATGTATGTGCATTTATACATGCACACATATGTGTGTATATATACACAAATATGTGGGGGGATGATTCTGAAAGCAAAGAATTCAAATCTAGCTTTATTCTATTTGTTGAATACATTATTATGCTCCACTGACTTTTTGGCAAAAACATGTTAAAATTCTCATTATTAGTCTGACAAGGAAACCTGATTGAATTTTCAACACAATCATCGAGCCTGTCATGGAATATAACAATATTTAATGATTTCTTTGTATTTTCATATGCAATCACAAATGTACCAGTCTCTTAAAGGCTGAGCTTGGCCATCCTATTACATTAACCTGCCATAGCTAAATTATCATGAGCAGGACTGATTTTTTTCCTCCTCTCATTCTCTGGAATAAGACCATCACAGGAAATCTGTGATTCTCACTCAAGGAGAGAAGGAAATGATATTTTTATTATACAGATTCATATTTTCTACAGACCAGTGAAACTAATTTAAAGAGAGTATGTTAGGATGAATAGAAGGGATTGGGAAGGACCACTTATGCATTAGAGAATTCTTGATTAAAATGTGTAATTTCCTTGCTTTGCTTACATTTTTTTCATTGAATATTAATCTATTTCATGCTATTGGTTATTGTTTTCTGTCTAATTTCAGGACTTGTGAAATGTATACATATATATGTATATATATATATGAAATGTATAACTAGCATGTATATGTGTGTATGTGTATATAATCTAGTTTTATTAAATAATTAGCATTATGTATGTAAACATATACATATGTAAATATATATTATGTATGTGCATATTTATATTTATGTAAAAATATAGTTGATCACTTGTAATGTAGTTATGTAAGGAATATGTTGATAATATGTATAGAAAAAAGGAGACAAAGGTTTGTATGGTCCTCTTTTCAAGCAATGATCTCATCAAAACATTATCAAGATATGATTGGACAGCAATTTTGTAAACTCCCTGTGCTGTATAGACTTGTAAGGGATTCATTCCTTAGTCATCTAGAAAAGTAGCACAGAATCAACAAATATTTAGTAAGTTCTGACTCTGTGTCAGACATTTTGCTAAGAACTGGGGAGATGTATCATGATTTTAATACTCTGTTTCTAACTTTCTCTAGGATACTAATTTTTTTCACACAATCTTTTATAGATGGTCTGAGAAAAAAGAATAAATAATAACTTGAGAATAAGATTGATAACATGACATTCAACATTTTGTGAAGTCATCCTTTTTTTAACTACTAAGTAACAAATGATTTGTGCATTTTCTGTTTGTGATTAAGGATTTTTTTAAAATCAAAACTTAGTTGTTTTTTAAAAAAATCATGAATTGGAATGTAATCTCTTCCCTTTCTCCCAAAGTTTTATTTTTCTTTCATGACAGTCTTTGATAGTGAGTTGACATTTTGAAATATCAAAGCAGAGAATAACCATTGATACAGCTGTCTGACTTACCCTGATTCCTTATTATAGCCATCCTGTTTCCACAGGCCATAGTTCTGTCAACAGCACTTCATCACTGATGCCCCAATTGCCCATATATGCATGGAAGCTTGAAGGGCTGCCAGCTGAGTGCTCAATAAATCAAGGAGCAAATTATGGTGGTTGCTTAGGCAGGTTTTATATTGCACTGCATCCACATGGCTGCAGATTATTAGCCAAAGTTAGTAAGTCTCCAAACAAAGCGTTGTTGGAAGACAATTCCTTGTGATCTATTTGTGTCGTATTTTATAGAGTGGGAAAATAATTCACTGGAAACCCAAATGTGGCTCCTAGCCTTAAAGATCCCCTTCCTTTCACATATTTAGTGGTCTAGAAGAGAAAGAGCCCATCTTAACCTCTGCCTCACATTACTCCTTTGAAAAGAATTTTTGCAAGAATCTAATTGAATCTTTGAATGTTAACAGTTTGACTTTGTTAACAAATGACTTTGAATGTTGACAGTTTCTTTGACATCTTTACCTTTATGACATCTCTTGAATATTACCTCTACTTC
Organism: Myrmecobius fasciatus; assembly: GCA_023553655.1. Classification (NCBI taxonomy): domain Eukaryota; kingdom Metazoa; phylum Chordata; class Mammalia; order Dasyuromorphia; family Myrmecobiidae; genus Myrmecobius; species Myrmecobius fasciatus. The sequence goes on from JAJPUD010003508.1 coordinate 208,370, forward strand.
TGCCATCACTCAGGCAAGCTGTCATCATCTCACAGAACATTGCAAGAGCCTGCTAGTTCATCTTCCTGCTTCAAGTGTCTCTTCACTCAGTCATCAAAGTGATTTTTCTAGAATTCTAGAATTTTCTAGAATGAGGATTTGATCACATCACTTTTCCTACTCAATGAACCCTGGGGCTCCCTATTGTGTTCATAGAAAAATGCTCTTTTTGCCATAAAAAGGCCTTCATTACCTAAAATATTTCATAGGCAATGAGTAAACCTTCAGATCTTAGTGACAAAAATTTCAAATAGAAACAGAGGTCACTAAACTATACATAAGGTTTCCCCGCAGGCTGCATAGTGACTTAAAAATCAAATATTAACATCATCTCTTTTATTGTATTTTTATTTATTTTGTTAAATATTACCTGAGTACATTTTAATCTGCTTCAAGTTGCCTTAAGTATTGTTGTAGACTGGATGGACCTTCAGGATATGTATTTGTCACCTCTGTTCCACATCTTGCTGTTTCTTTATTAGTATTCATGATCAAATTAATAATCTTTTAATATAAACATACATTTATATATGCATACCCTGAACAAAATGCCAACTCTTTCAAATCAGTACCACATTACTTAAAATCAGGCAATTCAGACAAGGCATTTCTATGTAACTTGATTTTATTGGGGTCTTTTCCATTGTTCTCTAAGCCTAAAAGAATAGAGTTGGAGGGAGAGAATGAATTTATCTTTCTATTGTTTTAGGAGATTTAGGGCTGGAGACTTGAAGGGCTAAAGAAGAACCCTTGGACATATATGTGTCATTATGCTCATGCATTTGCACATGTGCTTTTGTTAATGAGAAGTAACATGATACAATGGCTGGGCAGCTAATCTCAAGCAGAAAAACCTGTATCCCTATTTCATGACTGATACATCCTGCCTACGGGATCATAGGCAAGTCAATGCTTTAGTCCAATGGTTTCAAACTCTAACAGAAAAAGATACTTGCCTATATATTTATTTTGAAAACCACAGAATCAAACAAAACAGACATAAAACAAAACTGATGATCTACACTGAATTATATTTTTTATTTCTTTAAAAAAATATTTCCCAATTAAATTTTAATCCCATTCTTACCACAGGGTCACATGAAATGTTTAATTACTCGGTTCTCCTCTCTAAGGATATAAGTTGCAGAGCAAGAGCTGACTTACCTTAGTTTAGTCCCTATTCCTAGATCTGTATATATCCACATATATATCCACACATATTTATATATGCTTCACATATTCATCTTTATACATATTCACACACATCTGTTTATATACATACTATATATATAAATTGAGAATATACAAATATGCTTATACATATATATGTATACATGTACAAATATGTGTGTGCATATGTGTATATATGTGTATAGTTGAAACTGTGACTAAAAATATTTGAAATAAGGAAAAAAATAAAAAATTATCTCAAAGTGAAATAGGCTTCTAGTAGAGATAGTGGAATCACCATCACTGGAGCTTTTAAAAAAAGACTATACAGACAATAGTTATATTGTAGTGGGGATTTTTGTTCATGTATGGGTAGGATAAGTTGGCCTCTATGACTCCTTCTAACTCCAAGACCCTGGAAATAATTTTGTTATGTTTTGGGGAACTCAATAACACATTGATGTATTCAGAAAATGAAAGATGATATAAGAACCAATATTGAGGATATGAAAAGTAAGCTAGAATCCCAGAGTAATTTTTTTTTACTAATATATTAAAGCTAAAGTGAAAGTGAGCATGGAAAATTGTTGTATACATGACTTTCTGGGATGATGAACTTTAAATGGGGTGGGTAGGATGATTTTCAGATTATAATTCTAAGAATGAGGTATATCTTCTCTTTTAGTCATGCTCCCAAAAGATGGAAAGACATTTAAAATAATATAGTCATTATTTCCCACTGAATTAAATTATAATTGCATTATAAATTCAGAGAGGCTTTATCTTCATTTCTGATTGATTTTTTAAAATTTACTTCTAATTCTACAGCTAAGTGTCTGTCTCTCAACTTCTCTCTTAAGATGTTAACTATATGGAGGTACATACAATCTGAATGGAGATTCATGGTAATACAATTAAAATCAGTTGAGAAATCGATATGGGGGAGTTATCCGGATAAGTCAAAAAGACCTGAGACCCCATGGGGAACTTATTGTCTGTGTGATCCTGGAAAGGTACTTAATATTTCAGTTCTTTAAGACTAAGTTGCAAAGAAGGTGGCAACCAGCTTTGACAGGGGAAAATTCCTCAATTGGGAGTTCGCTTTACCAATGAAATTATATATCCCTTGTAATAAAATTAATGATCTTTTGTAATTTGAATGACTGCCCCAATTTTCATTGGTTATTGTTGTTCTTTTTAATTAAAACATCTATCTGTCTTTCTGTTTATATGGATGTATATATGCAGGCAGTTAGTGGATAGAACACAAGGCCTGTAGTCAGAAAGACTAATATTCCTGAATTCAAAAATTAGCTTTAGACACTTATAATCTGTCAATTAACCCTTTGTCTCATTTTCCTCATTTGTAAAAGGAGCTAGAGAAGGAAATGGCAAACCATTCCAGTATCTTTGACAAGAAAATCCCATATCATGTTATGAAGATTAAAAATTTGAATGATTTTAAGTCACATGCATTTAAAAATATGTCTGTGTGTATGTGTGTGTGTGTGTGTATGTGTGTGTGTGTAAAGAACTGGGGAAAATAGATGCTCATTGGTTGAGGAAAAGCTAAATAAGTTTTACTTTACGAATATTATAGAACATTACTATGATATAAGAAATGACAAACATGATGAAGGCAGAAAAACAAAGAAAAACCAGTATGAACTGATGTAGAGTGAAATAGAGCAAAACAACATACATAATAGCATAATGGAAATGGAAAAAAATAACAATTGCAAAATAAATAAAAGCGAATATTGTGAATTTATAATCACTGAGCTGAGTCTAAAAGAAGAAAAATCTTAGTCATCTAGAATAAGAAGTTCATTTTCTTTTCAGAGGCCAACATCCAAAAGTGTGGAACATTGTGAGGCCACCTTTGGTCAATACATTGATTTTTTTTCTGATTTTTGCCTTCTTTTAAAAGTTCTCTATTATGAGAAAAAGTTTTCTTAGTGGGGTAAGGAGAGGCATACAGGTAAAAATATATATACAAGAATTATTAATAAAATATTTTAAAATATGATTCATATTGACTTTGAGTATCTTTTTCTCAATTTGAGCCTTGATATATATATATATATATATATATATATATATTTGTATATTTGAGCCTTGATATATATATATATATATATATATATATATACATGTGTATATGTGTTTATACATATATATATATAATTACATATGTATAAATATATAATTTGTATTTTTCAGACAAAACCAGCAAAAATAAATTGTCACAATAATATTAGGAGATTCAATATAATTTATAATGCTTTATTACTGATCAATTGATTTATCTTTTTAACTTCTTAGTTAGATTTAACAAGTTCTTATTGCTATGACTACCAAAAAAAATCCAGGAATAAACAATTACTAATACAATGTCAAACAGGTTTGTAGGTGAACTCAATTACAGTGATACAATGGGGCAAATAACTGTGAAAGTCATTGGCATTATTGTTTGCCGAAGGTCAAAAGCACTGGAGTGGAGAATGGTGAAATTAAATGACAGAGCTGTATAAGAGGCTGTGATTGAAGATGCTTTGGATCAGAGACCTTTATTGTACTTTGATTTTTTTAAAGCTTGCTTTATTTGGGTCTTTCATCTGTGGGGGGAAAATAGTGGATGTTGTACTCTAGTTTGATTGAAGTATTTGAACTTTTAGAAACACTCTATTTCCCAATGCAAGAAGTATATATATATATATATATATATTTTTCTTTCTTCTAGAAATCCAGCTGTGAAGTTAACTTCTATTACTTATAATGTAAAGCTCTCAGATCCTTAATAATGATACTTTCTCTGCTGATTATGAAGCTAGGCCACTTTGTATTTTTAAAGTGAATTAGATCTGAGAAGATAAAAGAAGTCACAAACGTGAATAGCATTTATCTTTTCAGTAGAACAAAGATATTGTTCAGTCATGTTTTAGTTGTATCAGAATCTTTGTGACCCCATTTGAGGTTTCCTTGGTAGAGAAACTAGATTGATTCTCCATATATTTCTCCAACTCATTTTACAGATGAAGAACTGAGGCAAACAGGGTTAAATGAGTTGCTTTAGGGCCAGATTTGAATTCACAAAGATAAACCTTCCTGACTCCATGTCCAGCACTCTATCCTCTGTTCCACCTAGCTACCCTAGAACAAAGATAAGATTAGGAAATGTTTCTTGATTATCTGGGATCAATACAGTGTCTAATCTTTGATTCATAGTATGACAGAATATCGGCAAATCCTCATGAATTCCAGTAGATTCATCCACTGGATCATAGGATCATATATATAAAGCTGGAGAACGCTAAGTTATGGAAATGTTAAAAAATGCATTTAGTCATATAGCTAATTAACTAATGTTTTGCTCATATCTTTATGATTCAAAATCCATGTTCCATCTTTTTATCTCTCTTTTTTTTCTTTACAATAATTGTAATGGCAATTGATTACCATAAAATCTCTTATTTGCCTATTTTGCAAAATAGAATGCTTAAGGATCAACATAATGAAGAAAATATAAACAAAATAAGAACTAAGTAGGTTTCTACTGACTTTTTTCCCCTATCATTTATTTCATGGCAATATTAAGTATGGCTCCTATTCTCCCTTGCCTTTTCTCTTATATAGGTTAAAATAATTCTTTACTGATTAATTCTGTCAGATTTTTAATTCATTGCATGACTTTAACACATTAGCTTGTATTTGTGTTTCTTATGGTTCCCTGTGTTGTGGACTTATTTCTCAGATGACATTATAAAGTTTTTGTGGACAGAGACCATGACCTGCTCTCTTTAAGAATTTCTCCCAATCTTTAATAGTGTTTAGCAGATATAGAGAATCATTGCATATCTGATGATCATCTAATTAATTCATATTAAGTTAAAAGTTTTGAAAAGGTTTGTTCTGGATTCTGTCAACTATGTACCAACAGCATCATGATAGACATAGGACTGAAGTTTTATCAAGCATGGTTAGACATTATTTTTAGAAGTCAAGATGTACTTCTCATCTTCCAAGTAGAAAGGATAATAATTACTTCATGTTTTATTAATATGCTTCAAATACCTAGCATAGCACTTTATACATAATTGCTGTTAATAAGTGCTTATTGAATTTGTCACTGCCTTTGTTGCCTCTGATCATATCTTAATGCTATACCAATCATTTGGCTACTAATAATGCACATTTGAACTGGATGATCAGTAGACATCTGATACTCAACATGTCCAAAATTGAACTCATGATCTTTCCTTCTAAACCCTCCTCCCTTCAAAGTTATCTATTACAGTAGAAGGCAAGACCATCCTTCTAGTCCTTCAGGTTTGCAAAGTAAGGCTTATCCTTAGTTTCTTATTATTTAATCCCTTCATGTCTAATCTCTTGTCAAGGTCTATCTATCTCACTTTTTCAAAATATCTTGTCTGTATCCCCCCTTTCACATTTAACCCTGTCCCTACTCTTGTGTAGGGCCTCCATCATCTTACACCTACACAATTGCAGTAGCATGCTGGTGGATCTGGCTTCCTAAATCCTAAAGCACAGATCTAATCATGTCACATCCCTTGCTTCTCCTCTGTTGGTACATAGTGGACAGAAAACAGAATAAACAGGAAATGATTAGCATAGAACTGACCCTAGAATTCAGAGATGTTGAGGTTAAAGGAGGCTTCCAGTACAAGATGGGGTTTTTGGGGAGACCTGAAGGAAGCTAAGGAGGTTGGCAAGTGACCATAAGGAGGGAAAACCACGTAAGCATTGGGGAATATCTAGAGTCAAAGAAAATGCCCAAAAGAGATGGACTCTTGCTTGTGGAACAGTATTGCAACACAGAGGATAGGGAATTGTATAATGGTATAAAGACTGGAAAGGTAGGGGTGATAGTTGTGAAAGAGCATGGAATCTGAATAGAGAAGTTTTTATTTGATCCTGGAGTGCATAGGGAGCTGCTGGAATTTATTGATTAGCAGATAGTAGAGAATCATTGCATACCTGATGATCATTCAGTTAATTCCTTAGCTTCCTTCAAGTCTCCCCAAAAAATCCCACCTTCTACTGGAAGCCCTCCTTTAACCTCAAAATCTCTTAATTCTAGGGTCACTTCTCTGCTAATCATTTCCTGTTTATCCTATATACAACCTGATTGTATATATGTATGTGTCTATTTTCTTTCCCATTAGATTGTGATCTCCTTGAGGGCAAGGATTGTCTTTTCCTTTGTTTTATCTCTAGTGCTTAGCTTAGTGCTTACTATAACAGGCACTTAATAAATGTTTATTGATTGACTGATTAACTACTATATGCTAAGGCTTATAAAGCAGTTGTATCTTATTATTGGAGCATATATTTAGAGTTGGAAGGCATTTTAAAGGTGAACTGATCTAAATCCCCCTTTTTATTTTACACATAAAGAAACTGAAGCTCAGAAAGGTTAAATGCCTTGCCCCAAATCACATAATTGCTCCTTAGATAGAGTAAATTTCTGAGTTGGAATTCTTTGAGTCCTGTGAGTCTGAATCCAGCCTTTTTTCTATTGTGTCACATTTATTTTGATCTCCTCCACTTCTAGGCCCTCTGCTCCACGAGGGCAGGGGCTGGGTTTCACTTACTTTTGCTGCTTCAATGTCAGTGCCTGGCATAGGGCCTTAGATAGAAGAGGAGACCAAGCTTTGCTGAAGTACATGAGAAAGGCCCTTTCAGGAAGGCAGTCAACTGTTTCCTATGAAGTCATGAAGGATTTTGTGAAACAGATGATCTTGGTGGTGTGCATTTGTCATGGAGTTCTAAGTGACTGAGTAGAGTTATGAAGCAAACTCTAGTCTATCAGGGGGAGGCTAAGACCAGTGTTAACATGATCAACCTTTTGTACCATGTCCTTGGACTGAGGATTAGCATAGTCAACCTCTCCTAAGAAAAGTGGCCAAACATTTCATGACTATAAAATGATAATTTTATTTCACCCACCCAATGTATCACTTGATTAATGTTATATCAAGGATATATATATATATATATCTTTTCATTGTAGGATGTTTATTTTACATACACATTTCTTTATGAATTATGTTGGGAGAGAAAAATCAGAGCAAAAGGGAAAAACCATGAGAGAAAAATAAATCAGAAAAAAGAAGTGAGCATAGTATATGTTGATTGATATTCAGTCTCCTTAGTTCTTTTCTCTGGATGAAGATGGCATTTTCTCTTCCAGGTCTATTGGGATTGCTCTGGATTACTAAACCACTGAGAAGAACCAAGCCTTTATCATTGATCATTGCAAATTCTTGTTATTATTATGTGCAATGTATTCTTGGTTCTGCTTGTTTTGCTCACCATCAGTTCATATAAATCTTTCTAGGCCTCTCTATAATCAGCTTCTTCATAATTTTTATAGGACAATAATATTCCATTACCTTCATGTACCACAATTTGTTCAACCATTCCCCAGTTGATAGACATCCACTCATTTTCAATTTTTTGTATTCAGTCTCTTCTAAAGTCTTACTCTGATGTCTCTATAGATGTGACTCAGATCTATCAGAGGCCAGAGTCTAGATTGAGCTAAGAAAAATAGAAAGATTTCTGGCAGGAGAGCTGCTGTCGAGAGTCTGAGGCATCCAAGGCACAGCTTATCTATGTTGAAAAATGCTGGCCACCAGTTATGATTGATTTTCTGCTATATCAGTTCACAGATCACCCAGAACCACAGAGATCTCTAAGACAGAAGACCTTTGTTGAGCCAATTTAGGAAATTATTCAAATATGTTTTTATTCCTAAATGAAACTAAATGTACAGAGTAACTGTGAGCCAAAAGCATATTAGGTGCCACACTTAGAAATCTGCAGGTAAAGCCTCTCTCTAGTTGGGAATCTCTTGGTCTGGAAATGCCCTCTACCCATACAGATTGCAATTTATCTGTGACTTGGTGGATGAATCTTATCAAGGATCCTAAAGCCCAGAGAGAGCAGATTATTTGGCCAAGGTCACATAATTTGAAACTAGTTCCTCCTCACTAGAAGTCCAACATGGTGTCCCTTACACTAAAGGTTCTTAATTTTTTCTGTGATATAGAAAACTTTTGTGATCCGGTAAAGCCTAGGGATCCTTTTTCAGCATATTTAAATTAATAAGATATATATTACAAAGATATTAATTAGATGAATATATATTTATATAAATATATAGGATGGGCATATATTATATATACTTACATATTTTATATCTATATCTATGTAAAGTATATATTTCATAGATCCTATATTGAGATCAATATTTCATACACATTCAGCCTTTCAAATATTAATAGCTCCTACTCAATTATCTCCATTAAAAAATAAGTTCACTATTTGGGCTCTATTAATGTGATTAAGTGCTCTCTTTTTAACTGAGGAAAATATTTTCCACTTGGAAAATAAAGCATGTGGAAGAACAATGTATAAAATCAAAATGAATGATTTTCAACAGATTTTGTTTACTCATTAGTTTGAAAAACAAGTTTATTTGTCAGTGTAGTCAAGCTCTCAGCCAGAACAGCCTTCCTAAGGGCTCAATATTTGGGGAATTGTTTAATTACTACTTAAATGGAGCAGTTTGGCCCAGAAATCTGAGCTCACTTACCACATCACTGTGATTTTCTCTTGTTGCATTACCAGTTTGTGGTTATTTAAAAAAAAAATTTTGGTATTGTTAACATATTTCTGGAAGCTTTATGTATTTACCAATTGAATCAATGCTTTTAAAGCTCTTTTTTTTCCATTGGCTAATTTATTTGGGAAAAGGGAATATTTGGTAGGAAGAAAAGTTCTTTGCTTTACCTGAATATTTTTTGTTGTCATTTTCCAGTCATGTCCAAGTTCCTGTGATCACATTTAGGGTTTTCTTGGCAAGGATATTGGACATTTCTTTCTCCAACTCATTTTATAGAGGAGAAGACTGAGGCAAACAGGGTTAATTCACTTGTTCAGTAACAGTGACTTGAGATGGTAATTTGATTGTTGCTTTAAAGTAGATAAAAATCTGGATTTGGTAGCAGAAAGAAAAATATTTAAATCTTACCTCAGAGACATTTATTTTCTTACCTTGGATAAACCATTTAACTTCTCTGAGACTCAGTTTTCTATTATGCTGAAAGATCTTAATAGTGCCTGCCTTTCTTAGTTAATATGAACAGCAAATGAGATAATTTATGTAAAGTATTTTGTAAATTTTAGAGTACTATATAAGGATTAGCTTTAATTACTAATTTCTCAGGAGGAACATGATAGAAGTTAGCATTATAAATACAAGGACACAAGGAAACAATATTATTTAATTTTCTCAATATTCATTTTAGAAGAACTGAGACCTAAAAAGTTCAAACTTTCATCAAAATAAAATATATCTGTTGTCTTATGATTCCAGAGTCTTCCTTTTTTCCTTCCTTCCTACTTTCCTTCCTTCCTTCCTTTTTATTTAGATAGCCCCACTCTGAGGATCTTATAATTAAATATTAAAACAGATTTAAGCAAAGCCAGTAATCACCTGTGGTGTGCACTAATTGAATTACTTTGGACTAATCACCCCACCTGTCTGACCTTTATTTTCCTCTCTGTACATGCATACATGCATATATGCATTTCATGGATTCTACATTAAGATTAGAATGAAGATGTTGAAACTCCATGACTTCACATTTTCATTTATAAAGTAGAGATGAAATTTCTTACTACACAGAGATAGATTATAGCAAGAAAAATCCATTGCATTATTCTTTAGAAGATGTCAGCCTGAGGTTTCATTCCCTGCCCTGTTTAGATGTCATGAGAGGGAGAAAAGCATATGCTGATTGAGAGAGAGGTGTCTCTAGAAGGCAAGTGGGTTTCTGATAAGGGACTATTGCCCACCAGTACCTCTAGTATATAGCATAGTGGATAGACCATTGCATTTGGGGGCAGAAAGTTCTAAGTTCAAATCTCATTTAAATCACTTATTCTATGGAAAATACAAAGTAAGTTATTTAACTTCTAGCTGCTTAGTTAGCTTATCTGTGAATAATAATAGCATACTCTTGGCAAGGATTTTGGGAAGAGCTAATGAGATAACTTATGTAATATCCTTTTCCTGGCATTGTTGATCAGTTATGGTTGATTCTTTGCTACTTCATGGACTACTGATCATCAGTCCCTTCTATCCTCTATTATCTCTTGAAATCTGTCCAAGTTCATGTTCATTGTTTCCATGACACTATCCAGACATCTCAAATTCTGCAGTCTCTTTTTCCTTTTGCCTTCAATCTTTCCCCAAATTAGGGTTTTTTCCAATTAGTCCCAACTTCTCGTTATATGGTCAGAGTATTTAATCTCTAGCTTCAGTATCTGACCTTCCAGTGAATAGTCTTAATTAATGATTCAATCAGTCAATCATTCATAAACATTCAATAATCGTTGAACTAATCAACACATCACAAATAATTTTATTGTTATCAATAACTAATCAATGAATAATTACATAGAAAGCTGGTTATTATTATCAATAATTGATCAATGATGTGAAATGTTAACAATTATTACTGATATAGCTATTATTTAGAAAACAGATTGATTCACAATGAGTAAGAATTGACTATTTCTGTTTAAAAAAGATAATTACAGCAGCTCTTGTTGTTTCCCTTCATAACTATTATGAGACTGGTGAAATCATGTATTTGAAACACGATAGTAGATATATAAGAAGAACAATCAGGGTTAATCACATGTGTGTCATTACTTCTTGCTAGGGGACATGCTATTTAATTGGATTATATCTTTTGATTAAGCCTCAGTTACTGAGAAATTTCACCCAAGATGATTGGTAACTGAGCATCAGGGCAGGAGCAAATGGAGAGTAATCAGGGTCTATGAGCAAGGGATTGTAGCATCTATTCCATAAATAGGGTACATATCCAGCCTCAGGGGAAGTTCTCCTTTCAAACAAGTCATGGCTCCCCTGGACAACTCTCACTAACTATAAGTATGTTATTATTTCATAACTCGTTAGGATTCTAATGACCTTGATGCATATCGTTTTACTTTATCCTCACACAATCTTATGAAGCATCTGATTCTTGTCTCCATGTTATAGATAATGAAATCTGAGAAAGATCAACTGGCTTTGCCCAAGGCCACACAGAGTGTAGAGGTAGAGTCAAGGATTGGAACCTGGGTCTTCTAATGTTAAATCCTTTACCCTTGGAGGGGCCACACTGCTTGCTCCTTAATTCTTCCCATCAGTGAGAGTGCATAATATCAGTGACAATTGTCCTTTTTAGGAGTTAGAAGGTACTGATTGCATAGCTTCCAGAAGATGAGAGAAAATCCATCTAGATGCATTTTGCACCTCTTCTGAAACTCTTGTGGTTAAATCAGAGACTATCCTTCACGTGGCAAAGTAACAAATAGCACAATTCCAGAATATAACAGAATACTGTCCCTTTTCATCATGAAATGAAGTTTAGAAAACATTTAGACAAGTTTATTTTTTCTTTAATTTTTTCCACTTAATCTTCTATTGAAGGCACAGTCTATGTAGGTCCTCATTATACTCTAGTAAAATGTGTATTTCTTCCTAAATAATTTATTTTTTCCTCAGTAATACAAAAAAACTAATATATAGAGGAGTTCCTATCTACAAATGTAAAGGGAATATATGTTTGTATACACATGCATACATATGTGTATATACATACATAAACAAATGTATGTGTGTATTTTATTACATTAATTATATAATATTATATTTTGCTCAAGGAAGATGCACATTCTCATCAACACCTAATGTGTGGGGTGTGTGTATGTGTGTGTGTGTGTGTGTTTATAAAATCTAATGTTCTTTTTGGAGCCTCATTTTTATAATCAGTAAAAACTATACACACACACACACATCTGAAAACAAGACATTTGGAAGTTGGACAATTCATTACTATGACAATTTTTAAAAATGACATTCTTCATTTGTATTTATACCAATGTTTTGCTGAACTGGTTCCATAATTTAACCCACAAATACAGGGTTTAGCAGCTCCTGGAGTTTATTAAGCACTGTGCAATACTATTCTTATCATCATCATCATCATCATCATCATCATCATCATCATGTGTATCATAGCTTGTTTTCCTCCTTCTCTGAAGGTTGAGGATCTTTAAAACATCTCTCTCTTGTTCTCTCAAATTAGAAAATTTGGTGGTGGTAAAGAGACTATTTTATTAATATTATTACTGTTTTAATGTGGGCAGTCAGTCAAATTATCCTTTTCTTGAGCTTTCATCTCTTGTACATTGGTGAAAAGAAGTGCTACTTCTGTGAACTTTTGTAGCCTGTCTCCCCAATAGTTTCTTTGCTAATAAGAACGACAAAGGAAGAAATACATCCAGTATTGGGGGCAGATGTGTTATTTGAAATAGTAACTAAAAATGTATTCATGGTTATTTATAGTTATATATTAAGTGCTTAATGAAAGGTTGTTGCTTAAGGCCAAGGAGAACTAAGGCCACATCACATTTCCCACATACATTTGTTGTTATTGTTGTAATAATTATTCTTTACTTTTATTATATTTATTATCTATGGGATTGTATAAACTTAATCATAGTAAACATTATCCTTTTGGGAATGAAGACAAATAAGAAATGTATTAATTTAGAATTATCCAATTTAGAACAGGAAAAAAAATCCCAACCTTGAATCACTGAACAGAGGGATAACATCTAACATTTTCTTCAGAACTTCACTTTTGTAATCAATAAATGCAGTCATATAACTAGAGTGAGCAAATGGGGCTTTGTGCCAGGACCCTAACATTTAGAATGTGATAATAGATATACATATAGATAGATATACATCATCCTTTAATAAATAGAAAGAAAAAAGGCTATGATTTAATTGGTATAAATATTGTATTAATTATGTAAATACTTATTCATAGTACAAATTTATTGTTTTTCTATCACTTCAAAAAAATGTAAAATAAGCTCCTAGAAGGCAGGGACTATTTCATGTTTGACTTTATGTCCCCAGTATATTATATAATTTATGTTACACTGCTGTTCAGTTCTGTCACTTCAAACTCATTGTGAGTCCATAAACAATTGTACATCAATGCTATCCATGGATTAAGACAAACAGAGGTTAAATGGCTTGCCTAGAGTCTCTCAGCTATTAAGTATCAGAGGCTAGATTTGGAACTGAAGTGGTCCAACACTCTATCTACTGAGCCACTTAGCTCTTAGTAGTCCCTTGTTGATTAGTTGAATGGGGAATGTTAAGTGAGGGAACCACCAGAGAAAGCTGATAATTTCTATGCAGATTTCTTGAGGTCACTTGGAAGTGGGGGCAGAAAAAGCAAATCAACTAACTTCATAATTTAACTAATCATGCTTTATAGCATGGTAGTGGGGACAGAGCCTTTGCCTCTGATTCAGAGATCTGCCTCAAAGTACTCCTGGTATAGACGTCATAAGAACCCAAGCAATACTCTTAACTTTCACTGTACCTAGAAAACAATTTTAAAAAGTTTTTAAAAGATTTTTTAAATTAATAAGCCTTCATTTTCTTTCCTTTCCACTTCTTCCTTCTTAAAAAAAAGTCAGGGGTGGGGACAGAACTTTGCAAACCTTGTAACCATGTAATAATGGCAAGTACATGTATACTTGATAGAAGGAGCTTGAAAAAAACAATTCCTATCTCTCCTCTCCCCTCTAATAATAATTAAATATATTCATCATCTAACTAACATTATTAATTCCATCCATAAAAACACATCTTAGGCAGAAATTATATCAGAGGTGACAGTCAGTGCCATAGAAGCATTTCTAAAAATGTTTTATAGGCTACATGATGAAATAGTAGAGTTGGATTCTTCAGTCCAACAGGGACAGCTGTTGACACAGTGGATAAGGTCTAGACCTGGAATCAGAAGCCCCAAGGTCAAATTTGTGAATTGTAAGTTCCTATAGGGCAAGGGTTGTCTTTTATGTAGTTTATTGTATCTCCAATACTTAGCACAGTGTCTGGCAGATGATAGGAAGTTAATTATTTATTGAATTGGAGCAAAATTAAATTCACAGACACTTATTAGCTGCATGATCCTGGTAAATTAAATACAGTTCTCTTGGTCTCTATTTCCTCAACTATAAAAATTATCATAATAATAGCACTTGCCTCATAGACTTGTTGAGAGAATCAAAAGTGATAGTATTTAAAAAGGGGAATAGTATGGTGTCTGGCACAAAATAGACACTAAATCAAGGCATAGTCCCTTCCCTTCAGTGGGGATTGATTATAATGCAATAATAAGGCTATATTGATTTGACATTAAATTGGGCAAGCTTATACATGGCATAATGAATGATAGCTATCATAATTATTAATTCTATTGCTGTTTAGTCATTATAATCGTGTCGAATTCTTTGTGACCCCATTTGACACTTTTTTTTGGCAAAAAAAATGGTAGAATGATTGGCCATTTCCTTCTCCAGCTCATTTTACAGATGAGAAAAATAAAGCCAAAAAGGTTAAGTGATTTGCCAGGTGTCACACAGTTAGTAAATATCTGAGGCCAGATTTGAACTCAGGAAGAAAAATCTTTCTGATTCCAAGAATCTGATTCTAGCCACTATTCCATTTAGCTGCTCAAATTATTATTATAAAGTACTTGAAATTCTATATGTCCTTTTTGTTCCACATATCCTATGAGGGATTACATTTTTCTTATAAGGAAATGAGATGTAGAGAGGTTAGGTGACTTTTCACAGAACTAATAAATGTCAGAGCCACAAAATAAATACAGATTTTCTGACTTAAAATTAATACTTTTTCACTGTGATGTATGAAGACCACCCCTTTTTTAAAATGTCATTCTCTTTTGGGCTTCTGGAATCACAAATACAAACATTCATTGAAAAGAGTTGAGCATCAAAAACAATTTATTTTTGCAGGTGATGGAGCAAAGGTGTTTGGTTTGAACATATTTCAGACAGAAAGGTCAAAGTCGCAGTCTAGTTCCATTCTTCCTCCCTGTCACCAGGTCATGTGCCTCAGGGACTTAAGAATATATTCATTTATAGCTCTTGCCTCTATATTTATCCTATACCTATTACAGATTGAGTGACGTAGGTCCGTCTGTATTTTGGTCCCAAAATATAATTATTCCCTTGATGGCAATTCCTTCATGTTAGAAGGTAAAAATAGAGGAAATATTTTCTTGTTTGCATGTTTTGTGATATCCTTATATATACTTCAGTGACTTTTTCCTCTCCTAGTCTTAGTGTTTTTAGCTCATTCAGTAATATGAATTCCATTTGCCATAGGGACAGCTAGTGATTCTCTTCCTATTTTAGTCATTTTGCTTTATCTCCTCCTTTTGCCCCCAAGTCCATAAAAACTAAAAAAGGATTTGTAAAGGATTATAATTATGCCTCTGGCTAAAAATAATTTGGAATCAGAAAAGACTAGTGAAGGAACTATGTCTCTCCTTTATATGAACATTTCAGAGTTTGTGGATTTTTTTGAGGGGTAAATACCAAATATAATGGGCATCCAATACATAAATGTCAGAAATAATTGGTAATCATAATTCATAATGAGGACAAATGTTGATTGAGTGGATATATTAAGTATTTTGGAAAGTGGATTATTTTTCAGATATGTCCCCTGGAGGAACACTCAGAAAATTCTGTTTTTATGATTCTGGGAGCCTCCAACTCTAAGGGGTAAGATCCTTGTATATAGAAGGCAGACTGCTAGGTGCTTGAAATAGGAAAATGAATTAGGCAATCCCTGGCCTCGGAAAACTTACATGTTACTTGTAGAGAAGATCCAAATATATCCTTTCCTCCTGGAAGGTCCTTCATTTCTGGTTCGAAATATCTATATTCCAAGGTTTCTCTCTCACAGAGGCTTTCTTGATTTCCCCAGCTAGAAGACAGGTACTTGTTCAATCTTTAGTGGGTGAATTATTGAATGAGAACTCAATTGCCCAAGTAGACAAGCTCAGTATGCTTCTTTCAATGATAAGAACACAAACCCATCTATGTCTTTGTATCCTTGGCTCCCTTTCCTATGTCCTCCAATAATCTTGCCAGCACATTGAATGGACCTTATTCCTTTCTTCTGATATGTTCATTTGCATGACCCCTAGGTTGTCCATCATTATTCCATATTCTTGCCACATGGCAAGAAGTCAAAAAAAAAAGTCAATCTTTTTTTTTCAGTGAGTCACTTGTTTCCTGAGGTTTTCATCATAGTTCCTTGTCAGTGTCCTCATTATGCCAGTGTCCCCTATGTCTCCCAATTGATTTCCAAGTTCTTCAAAGAAAGCTTGAAGTGTCCTTGTATCAATTCTTCTTACCTCTTGCCTTGTGGGAATTCTCTATAAAATAGTTTTTAGGCAAATGTATGTTTGGCATTGAAATCATGTGGCCAAGCCATCAGAGTTGTTCTCTCTCTACAGTATTTTGAATACCATAGTTTAACTTGAAAAATGACCTTAGTGTCTGGTACCTCATCCTGCCAGGGTATTCAGAATCTTTTTAAGACAATTTAAATGGGAATGATAGAATTTTCTGACATGTAGCAGATATACACTAATGTATATACTAATGCAACCCTGGCTATACTCTTCAATTAACAATATCCTTCTCAAAAGGAGACTACTCCCTGTTCTGGTTATTCTTTTATTCAAAACTTATAAGATTTGCAAAAATCTTCAGTAATGTGTTTATCCTTCACACAATGGACACAGTGACTTCAACTAAGGTCATTTGAAATGGGATAGTAACCAAAGTAATTAGAAATATCCACAAATATACCAAACATAAGTAGAAAAAAATTGACTCATATAGTGGTCATGAATGTCCAAGGAGAATCTCACCACCAAGTGCTGCAAAGTTGAGGGCCCTCCAAAATCCCAATACAGGTCAGACCGACCTTGGTTTATCTTGTAGGATCCACTAGATCCTGTTTCACTGGTTGGTGTAGAATATTGCTTAGTCTTGAGGACCTCTGACTTGTGATACAGCCAAAATTCTTGGCTAATGCCCCACCAGTGTCTTTCTGGAAGGGTGAGAAGATTTATTATTAGGACCATTAGGAGGCCTCTCCTCTCTTCCTTTAGAATCTTGGTTTGAACTCCTGCTACCTTCCAATCAGGGCCACATCTAACTTGTCTCTAACAATGTTCTTTTTAGTCTCTCCACATATCCTGTTTTCTCATTCCTAAACAAAAATAATTAAAATTAATAAAAATAATGAAATGTTATGAGGAAAGGCCACTGTCTTTAATGGCCACCTAATTCTTTATTTCTTCATCTTTTATATGAAAAATATGACCATTTAAATTCTGAAAGTTATTCTCCTTTCTGCACACATTATTATCAAGTGACCAGTTTGGAATTTCTCAAAGTCCACAGTATTATTGAATTTTTAAATTATATTTCATCATTTCTATTTTGGGGACCAAACGTATTTCAAAATATTAGTTAATAGTTAACATCCTAGTCCTCCCTGGGAAGATAATAAACCTTTTAAACATTTCACAAAGATATGGAATTCAATCTGGTGAAGCTTTCACATTTTAATTCTCTTGCATAAATTATAAAGCAACATATTCTAGACTTTGCCTAAGAATATTTTATTAACTATTTTATATACTTTTAATTATAAAGTTGAAATCATATCCATTTCTTTTTTTCCTTGTAATTTTTTTTGTCATAGGATAGACAGTAAAATTGAGGATTTCAAGCATATCAAAAGTTTATTTTTAGTACTATTATTTTGTATCATCTCCATTTCTTTCTAGAAAATAGGTAGCCCCTATCTTTTAAGCTGCTGACTTAAAATGCATTCAGTGGCTGGAAAAGCAAGGTCACCTTAGATTTTAGCTTTTTGTTAAGGAGCCACATGAGCTGATGTTTTCTATTTTTTTTTAAATGGGAAGATACAGCTATTGGGAAAAGCTTTAATGGAAATCTACTTCTCTCACCCTTATGCTCAATAGGTGGAAATGTACATTGTGTTATTTACCAACACAAGAAGGCAGAAATTGAAATATAATGACATAAAAATGACCCAGTGTTCAGCCAAAAAAAAGTACTTAGCCAAAATGGTGACTACAGTCCCTTTCATTTCTAATATTTCATCTTAACAGCATTAAAAAAGTCTTTCCATTATAGTAAGGTAAATTACAGGAGAGGAAAAAATCAATAGCTAAGAGAAGATGGAATTGCTTCTGTAATTAAACATATAAAACAATTTATTATATATTGGCAATTTATTTCATCATATGCATTTATCATTTAAGAAATTTATTATATTTTAACAATTCATTATATGTTAGGAATTCATCTGCCTCTTGAATGGGAACAAAAAACCCTCCAAATTTTACTTTAATGTTCATAAATAATCCTAGTATTGTTTAAATGTAGATACTTATTAAAATATCGATGACATTTCCTCATTTTCCAATGTTGAGGTCTTGGCTGAGGCAGCATCTTGTTTCTGGTTGGCAGAAGCCTGGAAGTAGTATGTTCTGACCCCTACTTGGCCATTTGGTTTTGTGTCAATTTCAGGGGTCTCTCTTCCTCTCTCATCTTGAAATCCCTAGCTGTCAAAAGAGAGGATTAGATAATATGACCTAATAATGTGTTAACATTCTAGGGCATTCTGCTTCTTTGAACACAAGTTCTTGAGAAATGATTTTGATGAGAGAAAATATTTCATTTTCCCTATAAGACATTAACCTAAATATCTCCAGCTCTTCTTAATTAGCAAGGATATCTGTTATCCATGTGTTTATCTTTATTTATATTTTCAGCCTATGGGACATAATAGAATAAGAAGTTTCACAAGAATGGTCCTAGCTATACCCTCTGGGGGCAGTGGTTGTGTGAACCATTATTCAGAGATGTTAGTATATTAAGTGAGCCCTAATCTCAAGGATTAGGGAGGTCATCATTCTGAAATGATCAGACCACAAGTAGAGAAATATATTTAGTTCTGAATGCCCCCTTTTACCAAGGATATTAGTAATTTGAAGGCTGTCCATAGGAAATAATCAAGTCAGTAGTGAACATTGAGATTAAGCCATAGTAAGATCAGCTAAGGGAATTAAGGTCATTAAGTCCAGAAAAGACCCAGGAAGGTCATGATGGCAATATTCAAATATTCAAAGGATTGTCATGTAAAAACAGGAAATGATTTGCTCTACTTGGCCCCAATAGCTAGAAATAGGAGGATGGAGGAAAAAATGTCCAAGTACTGAATATAGACTTTGTTAGAAAAACTTTCTTACCAATTAGAACTAGTCAGCATGAAATAGCCTGATTCAGGAGTATGCTTGTAAATGTTTAATAACCAGTTCTTTGAAAAAAATATACCCACAACAAATTTAATCTGCATTATGAATATTTTCACCAACACAAGTCTAGATAATTGACAAAACAATAAATCAGGTCCTATTTTGTAGTCCTTGCTGATTTCTGAGCTGTAAATGTTCACATTGATATAATTTTTAAAAATATTTTATTATGAATTTAAGAAATAAAGCAAGCATTCCATAATATAGAGGAATAGGGAAAAAATGTGATTGCATGAAACTGCAAAATCTATTATATACTATTTCCTATTCCTTTTAAATATGTGTTGTCCTATAACTTTTTTTTTCCTTTTTCTTCTCTCCTCTTTCCCCTGCCCTAGAGATAGCTAACACTGGGCCCAAATAACTGTATCCACAAAAACACACATATACACACACAAAATCATTCTATACATATTGAGACACCATTTCACACGTATTATATTGACTAAAATGATTGAAGGGGAAAATGATAAATGTTGGAGGATAGGTAGAAAAATTGTGACTCTAATTCATTGTTGGTTGAACTGTGAACTGATCAAAGCATTTTGGAAAGCAATCTGAAATCATGTCCAAATTCTTATTAAACTGTCTATACCCTTTGACCCAGAAAATTTTCTAAAACAAACCCAGGAACTATATAAAGAAGATTTTTTTTAAATTATACAGTAAAATCAGATTTTAAAAATTGGAGAAACATTAATTGTTCAAGGGTAATCAGGGCCAATATGATAAAAATGAGAGTTTCGCATTGACATTTTGACATTTGGCTCTCCTGAGCCAGTTCTCTCTGATTCTAGACTTTTGGGTTCCTTCTTCATCAGAAGTCCCCCCAAAAAAAGACTCAGTGACTATTTATAAACTATCCAAGTTGGAATTCTTATTCAAGCTGGACTAGGTGGCCTCTGGCATATATCCCAAAGCTGAGAATCTAATTCTAGGATTCCGAGTTATTGTTTTGCTGTTGTGTTCTGTTGTTTCTGTTGTTTTGATTGTGTTATTATTATTCTTTGAGGTGAGGGGGCATACTTCAAGTGATATGTATTGTTTACAATAATAGTGTTGGTGTTAGTAGGAGGAGAAAGGGGAAGAA
Source organism: Myrmecobius fasciatus (assembly GCA_023553655.1). Classification (NCBI taxonomy): domain Eukaryota; kingdom Metazoa; phylum Chordata; class Mammalia; order Dasyuromorphia; family Myrmecobiidae; genus Myrmecobius; species Myrmecobius fasciatus. Next base: position 229,040 of record JAJPUD010003508.1, read on the forward strand.
GAAGAGGAACATTAAAGGATGATTTTGTTTTTGCCTTCAGTACAATGCTCTTTGTATCATAAGTACTGTGACAAATATTTGTTGAATTGAATTAAAATGGCTTCCAAATATATTCTTGGTTGTCTTTTACTTTACTTAAAAACCTCCATGGCCAATGTACATTTCCTCTTCTGGATTTTTGATAATTACTTGCTACAAAATGTTGTCCTTTTTCAAAGAAGTACAAAGATACACTAAATGATCTATATCCCTCTGACATTTACAAGCCTTCAAAATCATGATCAAAGATTCTGTTTAGCCTGTTAGACCAGCCTGCTCCCAGATTTTTCTTTTTCATACACTTTACTTTGAGCATGTTTTTCATTCTACCAGAATCCCCCCCACACACATACACTCAGGCATGAATACATAGGAAACTTATTTCCTCTGTGTCTTTGCCCATGAGTGAGATGCATTCTCTACCCATCTATCTCACAGACTTCCTGCTTCCTTTCCAGCATGGCTCAAATTTTTAGCAATATTTTCCTCCCCATCAAAATGTCTTTTTTATTTGTTCTGTATGTATTCAGTATATATTTATACTTATATTCTCTGGGAGAGTATCTGTCAATACACATCTATTTAGCACATATTACAGAAACCTTCTATATTCCAGGCACTATACAAACTGCTAAGAATACAAAGACAAAAGACAGTCTTTACTTGGGAGAAGTTAATATTCTAATGGAATGTAAGTTCCTTGAATGCAGGAACTAATTCATTTTTGTCTTTATATCCCCAGTATTTAGTATAGTACCAAAAAATAACAAAGGCTTAATAAATTCTAGTTGAATTGAAGGATCCCCACAAAACAATAACCTAACAGGAAAAAAAATGGCATAACTATATTTTCTTCCTACAGCAACAACAACTGATATTTATGTTAGTGCTGAGTATGTTCTAGGTACTGTGCTAATTACTTACAAATATTATCTCAATTGCTGCTTATAGCAACCCTGAGAAATAGATGATATTATTCTCCCTATTTAACAAATGAGTATGGCTTCATTTGTAATAAATATTGTACTGGTTTCTTATAACAGCCTCAAAAGGAAATTGATTTGATTGTCCTTTTAATCGGTACATTAGGAATTCTACCAGGTTGGGTGGCCAGCACCACTGATGTGTACCATGGTCTTTCTATTGAATGTGCTGTGGATTTGGGGATCTGTTGAATTTGTGTCTTCTTGGTTGTTTGGGATGTAATTCTTCCATGCTTGTCCTTTGTTTCAGAACATGTTTGTGTCCCATATTTCTTTGCTCAATTTCAGAATTGTATAGCTCAAGCTCCCCAATGTAGTGCAAAATTTTTTTTTTATTAAGCACTTCTTACATGTTTATCATTGTCATAATTCCTTGGGGTGCTAAGACAAAATGAAAACTTTTCTATATCCAAGGACCTTGTATTCTCTCTTTTTCCAAGTTTATTAAAGCTTTTTATTTTCAAAACATATGCATAGATGATTTTCTTGTAAAACCTTGCATTCTAATTTTGTTTTCTCCCTCCCTTTCCTCCACCTCCTCTCCTAGATGGCAAATAATCCAATGTATATTAAACATGTGCAATTCGTCCATATATATTTCCACAATTATTAAGTTGCATAAGAAAAATCAAATCAAAAAGGGGAAAAATAAGAAAGGAAACAAAATACAAACAAATAACAACAAAAGGTGAAAATCCTATGTTATGATCCATACTCGTTCCCAATCATTTCTCTAAGTGCAGACCACTGAAACTGGCCTGAATCATCTCATTGTTGGCAGCTACGTCCATCAAAATTGATCATCATATAATATTCTTGTGGTATACAATGTTCTTTTGGTCCTACTCACTTCACTCAACATCAGTTCATGTCAGACAGTCTCTTCAGTCCTTTCTGAAATCATCCTGCTGATCACTTCTCACAGAGCAATAATATTCCATAACATTCATATACCATAACTTATGCAGCCATTCTCTAACTGATGGGCATCCACTCAGTGAACAGTTCCTTGTCACTACAAAAAAAGCTGCTACAAACATTTTTTTTTCACATTGAAACCTTGTATTCCCAAGAAAGATACAATATATAAACAGAAAAATAAATTTGCATGATAATTGGAGAAAGCAAAATGTATCAAAAACTTAGCCCCAAAAGAAAGGTATCTTGTATGAGGTGATACAATAAAGAAAGTGGGGTGCAGATCTAGTGAAAGTTTGGGAAAAGGACATTTCAGGCTAGGGGATTAAGTAATATATGTAAAGCCATGAAAGAAGGAGAAGTTTCTATTTTATCATAGTGAAAATAAGGAGGTACTGAAGTCTCTAGAAAAAGGGGAGACATGGATAGATCTGTGTTTTAGGAATTTCAATTTGATTGTAGAGAATGGTTGTGAAATGGGATTGGAAGAAGGAAGATCAAGTAGAAGACAATCGCAGTAGTAATAGAAAAGGTGATGATGGTCTGAATTAGAGAAATGGCATAATGAAACCAAAGAAGATGTTGGAAAACAATTAAAACTTGGCAAATGATTAAATATTGGGTGAGGATTATGGAGTATAGAACTGAAAAGATCCAAGGTTGAGGACATAGATGAGTAGAAAGGCAGTAATTGTTTTCTATTTCTTCTTCTCACTTGCTCTATTTTTTAGCCAAACTGGCCTCTTGGACTGACATTTTTCATGCATGACTTTCCATATCCCATTTCTATGCCTTTGCAAGAGTGTTTAACATCTGCAATCTATTCCCTCTTCACTTCTTCCTCCCCAAATCTCTAGATTTCTTAGACTTAATTCAGCTGTTATCTCCTCTGTGAGACCTTTCCTGTTTACTCCAGTAGTTAATATGCTCTTCCTCTATATTATTTGACATTTATCTATGTATATATTCATTCCTTATATAAAATGAATGAATAAAAACTGTATACCAGGTATTTGCTTTGTTCCAAGCACTATAGTAGCCATTAAAGATGTAACTACACAATAAAATTTCCTCTCCTCAAGGAGATAGATTTATAATGGGGGGGCGAGAGGGAATACAATACATTTAGGGGGTGGTGACCAGGGAAAAGTATCATAGTATGGAAATTCAAGGAAATGAAAAGGTGGGTTTCAATACAGTTTCCAAAATATAGGGGGAAATGGGAGATGGAGTAATTTCACCATTTATCAGATCTGAAAATGATCAGGGGGAAGACAAAGTCAGATAATGCAAAAGAATATGATTCTTCCCCCCCCCTTTACTTCTTGTATTTTCAGAGAATCATTCATAGGCATACAAATCTAGAGCTGAAATAGACCTTAGAAATTAGAGTTTTTGTCAATAAATATCTATTAGATGATGTGTGTATGTCCAGGCACTGTGCTAAACACTGGAGATTACAAGGAAAATTATAAATCCTTTCTCTCAGGGAGATAATCTGATGAGGGAAAACAACATGTAAAAAAAAATAAAAGCTAAAATAGAGGTGAGTACTGATACTTGGTTCAGGCTTATGATGAAGCCCTGCAGCTGATTGGAAAATGACCTATTGAAGTGAGAGTTTCTGAGCTGATTTATTTCATTTTGTAGAATGATGAGATAATTGAGTCCAGCAAAGAAGTATTGATAGTCAGTGATGAGTTGAATTTCTTAGATGTTTGCTTCAAATTATGAAAAAATCAGGGTGGAGGATTCCAATGTCCATCCTCTACTCTCTCCAAGGAAGAAAAGAGAGACAAGAGTATTGAGAAGATCAGCATTATAGGGGTGATTTTATCTTAAATAATGAAGAGTTTTTAGAGATCATGAAGTCCAGAAAAGTAGTCTGGTTGGGAAATGATGAGGTGAATTTCCTGGATGGCTTACAGACTAGCTTTCCAATATATACTCTCCCCACTACCTTCTCCATCAAAGGATTTAGTCCAACCCATTCCTTTTATATAGGAAAAAAATAAATATCAAAAACTTTAAGAAACTGACCTAGGTTTATACAATTAGTAAGCATCAGAAGTATAATTTTAATCAAGATCTTCTTAATTTCAAGTCATATATGCTATGTATTGAAACATACTGCTTGCTACAAGTATTTGCTTAAAATATGTATGTGCTTAACAAACACATGCATACACATGGACACACACATATATATATGTATATATGTATTATACATATGTATATTTTTTATTTGTTAGGATATATAACTGCTAGTAACCTTAAATGTCATCTAATCAAAAACCCTTAGTTTATAGATAAAGAGAATGAGTCCCAGATAAACAATTTATGTCGCTTGTCTACAGACACACCAGTAGTATCTGAGTGAGAGTTCAGTGTCATAAATACCTGCCCCAAAGCCAATACTTTCCACTAGACCGAAGTCTTCTCAGGACATCCAAGTAGGAAAAGTAAATAAAAGAAATTGTTTAGAGATTCTTATGATATGATTGATTTTTCCTAGCTGTCTGCCTAGAATAGGGATACTTGTTTTGAATTCACCCATTTATGATAAGTACAAATAATGCCTGCACTTAGCCAACTTAGTTCTACATAGTATGACAAATCAGTTATTTAAACAAGCAAATACAGACCTGAATATGCTTTTATTTTTCAATTCTAGTCAGGTTTTTATTTTTCTTATGTAGAAATTCTTGCTAGGAAAAAGAGGTGGGGTGGAGAAACATTTAATGTAACCCTTGTAGTGGCCCTGACCATGTGTGAACTTCAATCAATCATACAAAGATGGTGACTAAGAAAGACTGGGAAATGTGGGGGCAGCTAGGTGATGCAGGGGGTGGAGTCCTGATAGAGCATCAGCTCAGAAATAAGGAGGACCTGAGATCAAAATCTGGCCTTAGACACTTAACACTAACTGGGTGACCCTAGGCAAATCACTTAACTCCAATTGCCAATAAAAAGAATAGGAAGCATGTTGTGGCATTATGATCCAGTGAAAAGAAACCAGCTTTGTATCCTGGTTCTGATTTTTATTATATGTAAGATCTTGGGCAAGACCTTACAATAATAGGTTTAGGTGAAAAAATGACTTTTGAGGTCATATTGTCTATTCCTCTCATTTTAAAAATGAGCAAGGGGGAGCGCAGATAGGGGAAATAACTGACAATCACTAAGAATTGGAGGTAGTTCCTTGGATAAAAAAATCCAAAACTTTTTCCTAAGTACCAACCTAAACCTCTCTTGGTTTCCATTCCCTTCACTGTAAATTATTCACATTGGACTAATTGATTTCTAAAAGCCCTCCTAGCTCTAAATTCTGTGATCCCATGAGGGAAAGGGAAGCAGAAGGGAACAAGAATTAAGTGACTACCATGAACCAAGAACTGTGCTAAATCCTTTACACATATTTATAAATACAAATACATTTGATGAGTCAATGAGCTCTCATTCTACACACACACACACACACACACACACACACACACACACACACCCCAATGAAAAATTCATCAATTCTAATGAACTTCCCAAATGACACTTTCCAAAGACAAACCAGATATCCTCTTCCTTTTCCAAAGGGTATTTTCCCTTAATTGTAAAAATGAGTGAGTTTAGTCAGATGATTTGTGGGTTCTACTTCAGACATCAATTCTCCTTCCAAACTCTGGTATGACCTTAGTCAAGTTACTTTATTTCTCAGTTACTCAGTTGCCTTTTTTGTAATTTTTTTTTAATTCTGGCTTTACATGAATGATTCCCATGGGATTATAAATGTAGTTGAAAGAGTCAATTATTTATTACCATTTGATCAACACTGTAGACTAGATCCTATGTAAGAAACTGGGGATCCAGAAAAAAATTAAGTAATTTTCCCTCAAAAAAAATTCATTTGGATCAATGCAGTGCTAAGGATTGATATTGTCTTACCTGGCTCATCAGTTTTGTAATTCTGTCCACATGATTATTCCAGATAATCTAAAACAAGCACAATATACATTTCTAATATCTTTATCCTTTTTACAATGTTCATATAGGGTTATTTTTACAAATTTCCAGAATAAGTCAATTATTCTGTCTTTTAGCATATTTTTTAAACCAGCAAACTATTCCAAATGAAAACATTAAATTTTATATGAATGGGTTCATTCAACAAACATTTGAATAAATTAGTATAATTCCTTCTCTGTACCAGTTCTTTGCTAAGTGTGTGTGTGTGTGTGTTAAATTTAAGAAGGAACTAGATACTGGAGAGGAGATCAGATATTAGTGAAAAACACAAATCAGAGGCATACAACTGGCCGAACAACAGGACGAATTCTCACATGGAAGGAGATATTGCCAATCAGAAAGATGAATCCCTGATGTAAAAAGATCTTTGTATATAGAAAGCAGTGGCAAAAATATCTCTTGTCTCTAGGCCTCAGTATGAATATACTGTGTTTTTTTTTCAAATTGTCTGCATCATGGTTTAATCTGACTCTCCAAGCTAATGTAATTATGTTTATTTCCTTGAAACAAGACCAGTTTGTCCTTGTCGTCTTAATTCCCATCCTTTAGTCCTCCTGTCTTCACATATCATTGGAGCTAAGTGGATCTCAGGATATAATCACCAACAAAATAGTCATTCTGTAATTCTCTAGTGCTGTCAGCTAGTCAATTATTTTTGGCTCAAGATATGGAATGCAAAGCTGGTCACCAGCCAGGTACCTTCATTGCTAGCTCAGCAAAATGTCAAAGATACTTTTCTAGGAGTGACCCCAGGAGTGATTCTCCACATTTATGTCACTATTCTTAGGAACAGAATTTGGTAGAGCTGAGCTGTAGTCAGAGAAAAAGCTGCTTCCTCTGAACTTTGATATGGACTGATTTAGCTTGATAGTTCTTTGGCTAAAGTGTACTTGGGTTTGCATTAAGGGATTGATGACCTAGCAGTGTTACTATTGGGTCTGTATCCCAAGGAAATCATAAAGGAAGGAAAAGGACCCATATGTGCAAAAATGTTTGTAGCCCCTCTTTTTGTGGTTGCAAAGAATTGGAAAATGAGTAAATGCCCATAATTTGGTGAAATGCTGAACAACTTGTAGTATATGAAAGTAATGGAATATAATTTTCTATAAAAATGATGAACAAGAACTGATGCTGAGTGAAACGAGCAGAACCAGGAGATCATCATGCACAGCAACAACAGTATTACATGATGATCAATTCTGATGGACATGGATCTCTGCAATAAAGAATTGTCTCAAACCAGTTCCAGTTGTTCACTGAAGAAAACCATATACACCCAGAAAGAGGGACATGAAATATGGACCACAACGTAACATTTTCATGATCTCTATTGACATTTGCTTGCATTGTGTTGCCTTTCTCTGATTCTTTTTTTTTCTTGTAGATAGGATTTTTCTTGCATAACTTCTCAAGCATTTCAACATTATTAACATGTAGTGGACTTCCTGCCATCTAGGGGAGGGGAGGGGACTGGGGGTAAAATTTGTATTGGAAAGCTTTGTAAAGATCAAGGTTGGGGAACTACCCATACATATGTTATACAAATAAAAAGCTTAAAAAATTAAAAAAAAATGATGAACAAGCTGATTTTAAAAAGGCCTGGAGAGATTTACACAAACTGATGCTGAGCTAAACAAGCAGAACCAGGAATACATTGTACATAATAACAGCAAGAGTTGTGATGAGCAACTATTAAAGACTAGGTTCTTCTCAGTGGTTCAGTGATCCAAAACAATCCCAATAGACTTTGAACAGAAAAATGCTATCTGCATCCAGAAAAAGAACTAAGACTGAATGTAAACAACACATGCTATGTTCACTTCTTTTTTCTTTTTTTTCCTTATCTCTCCCATGGTTTTTCCCTTTGCTCTGATTTTTCTCTCCCAACAAGATTCATAAAGTAATGAGTATTAAATTTAAATAAGTTTGTTAGGAAAAAACAATTAAGGGATTAGGAAATGATTAGGTCCATAGGCTCATAAATAGAGACTTAGAAGTGAAGTGACTTCCTGACAAAACCTATTTTACAGATGCATAAAATGAGGCCCAGAATAGCTAAAATGATTTTATCAAAGTTACACAGATAGATATTCAGTGGCAGAACAAGGATTTGAATCCAGGTGCTTTGGAATCTGTAAATAATTTTATTTTTCCTAAAGTACCAGGGTAGACCATAGTGGGCAACAGAGTTTGAAAAAAAAAGACAAAAAATTAATGGAAAAGAAGCATAATCAAATATATTAGCATAGCAAAGAATCTTCAACTCGGATTCACAATGGTCAAGCCTAATGGACCTTTTAGCTTAAAATAAACATCATCTTCTGCAAATACCCTCTTTTTTTCCCTTCTTGAGTTATCATAGCAATCTTTTATTTCCTTTCCATTTAAGAAAATACATTAGATTTATTCATTTTTTTTATTTTTAACATATCATTTCTGGATTAATAGTCTCTTAGCTCCTTTGCTTCTAGTATAATAAAGAAAAAGAACTAAAAATAATCACTCAATAGCCTCCAAGACTGCTTATGTACGTAGTGTACTTTACCTATAGTCTCCCACTCTCAAAAGAAAAGAGAGAGACAAATTCATCATCTTTTTTTCTGGGATCAAGATTATTCACAGTTACAATGGGTTTTGTTTTAATGCTCTGTTTTATAAGTTAGTGAATCCTCATATTTGTTGGTTTTGTGGCTAAACTTTAGAGACGCTGCAACATTCCATGCAAATCTTTCTGCACTTGTTGAAAGTATTTGTGTTATTTCTTACACACAAAACAATTCCATTAAATTCAGCCATTTCTCAGTTGACAGGTATGTATATTCCCCAAACTTTCCCTCCTCCCCTCTCTCCCTGCTTCCCTCCCTCCCTCCTTCTTTCCTTCTTCCTTTCCTCCCTTCCTCCCTTCCTTCTTTCCTTCATTGTTGTTAGGAATATTTTGCCTTAATTAGGTTAGTAGCTTGTAGATATGCTATACCATATTCCAGAATAGCCAAATCAATTCCCAGTTCTACCAACAGTGTAGATGTCTTTTTTTTTTCATATTCCTCACCAGTGACAATTAATATTTTGTCATCTTTTCCAGTTTTACATTAATTTTATCTATCTCAATAGAAAATTATTATATAGAAATTAAATATTTTAAAGCCACTTCCTTTTTCTGGGCCTCAGTTTTCTCCTCTGTAAAAGGAGAAGGGATTACAAAATTAGCTCTCTTCCCACTTCCAGCTCCAAAAGCCTGATTTGATAAGTCTTTTTCTTGATCTAGAAAAAGGTTTCTTATAACCCATGTGCCTAAGTGTGTGTGTGTATGTGTGTGATAGGTGATTTCAGCAGTCTTGTAAACACAGTTTTAAAATGTCATTGGGAAATACACCCAAACACAAAGATTACAAAGAAAAAGAGTTATATTGAAACACAATCATCCAAGCACTGGGAAAAAATACAGGGACCCCAGATTGAGCAAAATAGATGTCATAATTTTCAAGGTCTGATAGCTTCTCTCTAAACAAAGCAAGTTCCTGATAAATGAACCAGACAATTTGAATTTCTCCCTCCATGTACATGTGGAGAAAAACAATTTTAAATGCTTTCTCCACATAAAGCATAATCCTATTTTGATTTGTTGGTTACTTCTTTGTAACAATAGCTGCTTTTTCCACCCAACATATAGTTTGTCCTTGCTATGGCTGAGACAGGGTTAAGGCAGCAACCAACTCTTATCATTGGCTCTGGTGGAGGGAGGAAAATGGGTTAGGTCATTCCTGTTGGAATCTGCCATGAGGGCCAATACTAAAGTATGGGGAAAGGATAAGCAAGGGCAATAGTAACTAAATATGGGGACTTCCAGTAGAAGGAGGAGGTTGAGCTGAGTCTTTTCAGAGAACAAAGGAGGAATGATAAGATTTTGCTGGGCTTCAAGATTGCACTGACCTGGGTTACCCTGAGAGAAAAAGGGAGGGAGGAGAGAGACATGATGACTTGGAAGATATGAGCTGGCAGAGAAAAAATAAAAAGGAGGGGTGAAAGGATAAAATATGTAGCTTATTTACAAGCTAGTAATTAGTGAATTACTAATTCACATTATTAGTCAAGTATAAGATGATGAGACTAACCAGTAGATAAGAAAAACAGAAATCACAATTTCATATATTTTATGATTGGATTTAATTAGTGTCTAATATGCACCCAATATTAACAAAGTAAATAGAAGGCAATTTTGAATATGACCATATACTTTACTTATTTTAACTCTAATTTAATTCATTTTATATTTACTGAACTCTGGTTTCCTTTTAGTAGAATATAAACTTCTTGAGAGCAGGAGAGATTTCATTATTTTTTAGAAATAAATATATCCCTAACCCTTGCATAATATTATTGCATAATAAATGAAATAATAATATTGAATAATAAATATTAATAAAAGGACTTGGTCCATGCTTGTTAAATGAATTGAATATGAATGATTGCAAAATACAAGCCTGAACAATGGAGCATTCCTTTATTGAAATGGGTCAGTTAAATATGAAGGCTCTGCAAGGCACTGGGTAGCAGTTTTATATGCACAAGTAGGGAAGCAGTTTTCTAATTGATCATGGGAGAAAAAAGAAATAATTGTTGGGATCATGACTGACTTTACCAGAAGGCTAGACATGTCTTGGTTTGGAGATACCTCAGGCTCTCTCCCCAAAGTGGATTCTCCTGAAGGGATTCTGAGAGTCTGACAATGGTTAATATTCACCCACTGCATCCCAGGCCATTGTCAATCATCTTGACCTGTGTCTTGCCACTGGACCCCATGACTGGCTGTCTTGTTAAATTCACTTCACTTGCAAGTCAAGACATTACCCTCCTGATGTCATTGGTCCTTTTCAGTAATGAAGGATGAATATCAAACAAAACCCAAACCATAAATGCTAAAGGTCCTACACGTGTAGTAATGGACAGAGGTTTTCTGGGAATACCTATTCATGAAAAGTATAATATCTGCTGTTGTGAAGTCTACAACTTTAAAGGGGATTTCTTTCTTTCTTTTTTCCTGAGGCAATTGGGGTTAAATGACTTGCCCAGGGGCACACAGCTAGGACATGTTAAATGTCTAAGGTCACATTTGAACTCAGATCTTCCTGACTTCGGGGCTGGTACTCTATCCACTGCCCCACCGAGCTGCCCCAGGGGATATTTTCTCAAGGAAACTGGTGGCTTAGTTATAGATGACTTTTACACACACATACACACACATACATACCTCAAGACAATTATCTATGATATCTTGTCATGTAGTGAGAAGAGATCAGAGACTATATTAATTTGACCTTTGTTTTCCCAAAGTTTTTTAAATCCTTATATAGTTTGTTGGTTAGTTGCCTCTTTTTATTTGAGTCCCTTATCTTTCTCCTTGGATTCGTGATTTAGGTGAATCAGTTCATTAATCAACTCTGTGTTGGCAGAGGGAGACCTCAGCATTGACCACCTCAGACTAATGGTATTTGTTAAAGACATAAATTTGACTCTTCAAAGGAGTTAAAAAAAGTAGCACCCACATCATTTGTCTCTTTCTCTTTATTTCCCTACCAAATTAAAAAAAAATTAAAACTTTGGCTTTATGCGACAGTTTTTCACAAACTCTTAGTGGTGCTGAAAAGAAATGAGAAATGTTAGGAGATCATGGATTGAGTTCACTGCTCACTGATTCTGTGTAACTCTGCACAAGTTCATTCTTGTATATGAATGAAAATTTCCAACATTATTGAAGGTTACTGAACAGGTAGAGGGATCAAACTAAGATGATCACATGATTCTTTTTCATTCCCCTCCCTCAAATTCAATATCTCTTTGTTTTAGAATGCAAATATCATCAAAAAATATTCAAAGGAAGATTGCATGGTATAGTGTAAAGAAGTATAGCAGAGATAAAAGTTTTGTTTCAAGAGCCAAATGACCTGATACACAATCCCAGCTCTTAGAGTTGCCAGCTATTTGATCTTAGGCAGGTGTCCTATTTTGTCTGGGACTCAGTTTCCTCATCTATAACGTGATACAGAATAAGTGACCAAATAATATCTGTCCCCTCTTCCAACCTGTAATCGTCTTACTATGAGCCAAATAATAGCAAATGCATCCAGAAATTATCCATTAGCTAATGAAGAAAGTTGAAATTCAGAGTATTTTGGCAGGGTAGCAAGGAATTGGCAGTCTTCTCTCAGGGATATTGGGCTCTTCTGCAAACTTTGGAAATAACCTTGAAGCTAATGAGTGGCTAAGTCTGGGCCAGGAGATAAAGGCATTGATTAATTTCTCAAGATCCCTCCTAGGAAGAAGTTTCTTAAGTGCAATCATTTACCTTATTTTTATAGAGATAAAGCTGACTTAGGTACAATATGCTATAGCAATAGTAAATAAGAAGAAAAAGAAAAAGATAAAGGAAATTTTGCCTGAAGAAGTGTGTGTATGTATGGAGAAGGTATATATGTTGGGTTTAGTAGTATAAGAATTAAAGAAACCTGGACTGACAGATAACTTCATGATTATCATAAATCCTTATGCAATGAGTTTAATTTTTCAAATTCAATGTTATACTAGTGAAAGAGCTTAAAATAAAAATTCCTATCATTTACAAATGTTCACAATTTACATTTCGCAAATGTTTTCTATATCCTATCTCACTGGATCATTTTTTTTCTTTTTTTTATTAAAGCTTTTTATTTGTATAACATATGTATGGGTAGTTCTCCAGCATTGATCTTTACAAAGCTTTCCATTACAAATTTTACCCCCAGTCCCCTCCCCTCTCCTAGATGGCAGGAAGTCCATGACATGTTAATAATGTTGAAATACTTGACAAGTTATTCAAGAAAAATCCTATCTACAAGAAAAAAAAAAGAAAATCAGAGAAAGGCAATACAATGTAAGCAAACATCAACAGAGATCATGAATATGTTATGTTGTGGTCCATATTTCATATCCCTCTCTCTGGGTATATATGGTTTTCTTCAGTGAACAACTGGAACTGGTTTGAGACAATTCTTTGTTGAAGAGAGCCATGTCCATCAGAATTGATCATCATGTAATACTGTTGTTGCTGTGTATGATGATCTCCTGTTTCTGCTCATTTCACTCAGCATCAGTTCATGCAAATCTCTCCAGGCCTCTCTGAAATCATCCTGCTGGTCATTTCTTACAGAACAATAATATTCCATAACATTCATATACCATAATTTATTCAGCCACTCTCCAATTGATGGGCATCCCTTCAGTTTCCAACTTCTGGCCACTACAAAAAGGGCTGCCAAAAACATTCTTGCACATGTGGGGCCCTTTCCCTCTTCTAAGATCTCTTTGGGATATAGGCCCAGTACAAACACTGCTGGGTCAAAGGGCATGCACAGTTTGAGAACTTTTTGAGCATAGCTCCAAACTGCTCTCCAGAATGGTTGGATCCGTTCACAGTTCCACCAACAATGTATTAGTGTCCCAGGTTTCCCACATCTCCTCCAACATTCATCATTATCTTTTCCTGTCATTTTAGCCAATCTGTCAGGTGTGTAGTGGTACCTCAGGGTTGTCTTAATTTGCATTTCTCTGATCAATAGTGATTTGGAGCAACTTTTCATATGACTAGAGATGGTTTTAATTTCATCATCTGAAAATTGTCTGTTCATATCCCTTGACCACTTATCTATTGAAGAGTGGCTTGAATTCTTATATATATGAGACAATTCTCTATATATTTTAGAAATGAGGCCTTTATCAGAACCATTAAATGTAAAGATGATTTCCCAATTTGATGCTTCCCTCCTAATCTTGTCTGCATTAGTTTTATTTGTACAGAAACTTTTTAACTTAATATAATCAAAAATATCTATCTGGTGTTCAATTAGGAGTTCCAGATCTTCTTTGGACATAAATTTGTTCCTTCTCCACAGGTCTGAGAAGTAAACTATATTATTTTCCTCTAATTTGTTTACTAAATCACTCTTTATATCCAGATCATGAACCCATTTAGATCTTATTTTGGTATGTGGTGCTAGGTATGGGTCAAGCCCTAATTTCTTCCACACTAGCTTCCAATTTTCCCAGAAGTTTTTGCCGATTAGTGAGTACTTATCCCAAAAGCTGGGGTCTTTGGGTTTATCAAACACTAAATTGTTAAGGTTATTGCCTAGATTGTCCTGATAACCTATACTGTACCACTGATCGACTGCTCTATTCCTTAGCCAGTACCAAACGGTTTTGATGACCGCTGCTTTATAATATAGTTTTAGATCTGGTACAGCAAGGCCACCTTCATCTGCCTTTTTTTTCATTAATCCCCTTGAAATACTTGACCTTTTGTTCTTCCAAATCAACTTTGCTACTATTTTTTCTAGATCTGTAAAATAATTTCTTGGGAGTTTGATTGGTATGGCACTAAATAAGTAGATTAGTTTGGGTAGTATTGTCATTTTTACTATATTTGCTCGGCCTACCCATGAGCACTTAATGTTTTTCCAATTGATTAGGTCTGATTTTATTTGTGTGGAAAGTGTTTTGTAGTTTAGTTTGTATAGTTTCTGACTTTTCCTTGGCAGATAGATTCCCAAATATTTTATCCTATCATCTGTTATTTGAAATGGAATTTCTTTTTGTATCTCTTGCTGCTGAACTTTGTTGGTAATATATAAAAATGCTGATGATTTATGTGGATTAATTTTGAATCCTGCAACTTTGCTAAAGTTCTGAGTTGTTTCTAGTAGTTTTTTAGTTGAGTCTCTAGGGTTCTCTAAGTATACCATCATGTCATCTGCAAAGAGTGATAATTTGGTTTCTTCATTATCTACTCTGATTCCTTTTATCTCTTTTTCTTCTCTTATTGCCAAAGCTAACATTTCTAATACAATATTAAATAGTAATGGTGACAGTGGGCAGCCTTGTTTCACTCCTGATCTTATTGGGAATGGTTTTAGTTTGTCTCCATTACATATGATGCTTGCTGATGGTTTTAAATAGATGCTACTGATCATTTTAAGGAAAAGCCCATTTATTCCTATACTCTCTAGTGTTTTTAATAGGAATGGGTGTTGGATTTTATCAAATGCTTTTTCTGCATCTATTGAGATAATCATATGGTTTTTGTTAGTTTGGTTATTAATATAATTAATTATGCTGATAGTTTTCCTAATATTAAATCAGCCCTGTATCCTTAGTATAAATCCTACTTGGTCATAGTGTACTATCCTGGGGATGACTTTCTGAAATCTCATTGCTAATATCTTATTTAAAATTTTTGCATCAATATTCATTAAGGAAATTGGTCTATAGTTTTCTTTCTCTGTTTTCACCCTACCTGGTTTAGCTATCAGCACCATATCAGTCTCATAGAAGGAATTTGGCAGTATACCTTCTGTCCCTATTTTCTCAAATAATTTGTATAGTATTGGAATTAATTGTTCTTTGAATGTTTGGTAGAATTCACATGTAAATCCATCTGGCCCTGGAGATTTTTTCTTAGGGAGTTGGTTAATAGCTTGTTCTATTTCTTTTTCTAATATGGGGCTATTTAAATAATGTATATCCTCTTCTGTTAACCTGGGCAATCTATATTTTTGTAGATATTCCTCCATTTCATTTAGATTATCAAACTTACTGGCATAAAGTTGGGCAAAGTA
>JAJPUD010003509.1:0-32919 GCA_023553655.1 Myrmecobius fasciatus
GGGGGGGGGTATAGGGGAGTGATAAAATTATTATTGGAAATTGTCAGAATGGTTCCTAGGTAAAACCTGGTTCAAAACCTTTCAGATCATTTGTTTGGTTTGTTTCATTACCATAGTCTGTAAAGTAAAAAAAAATCTTTTCTTTTTTCTCTTTTTGGGGAAGGCAGGAGAGAATAAAGATTCAAAGTCCTTTTCTTCAAATTTGGCTCATTTAAGATTGAGTATCCTCAAGGAAGATTAGATCTAACCATCCCTAAAGAGAAGGTCTCAGTTGGTGGTGAATTCTGAACATTCCCAATTACAAGGATTGTGATTTAGTTACCTACCTCTGCCACTCATTACTAAGGCAGCAGTTTTTAACCTTGGATCCATGAACCAGATTTTTAAAAATATTTTTGTGACTATATTTCAATGCAATTGGTTTCCTTTGTAAGTCTATGTAGACACATTTTGAGAAGGGGACAGTTGGCTCTACTAGAGTGCTGAAGGCAACAGGGATCCAAAAAGGAGGTTAAACCCCCTGCACTAAGAGGACGCCAACACAGTTGTCATTTTTGCAAGGCTAACTAACAGCAGATGTATTTTAATTGAGCCATGAAACTAAGCACTGGCCCAAGGGCCCAGACCCAGAAAAGAAATTGTCCAGCCTCAAACTAATCAGGCAGAAGGCCTAAAAGTCCATCTCCTATGTTTCTGTTTTATATTTCCTTGTATGGTTTCTATGGGAATTCAATTATGTGGGAATCCAGTGACTTTATAAGCAAGACCTGGTAAGAATAAATTGCAGGGGAGGGGTGAGAAATGTCAACTGGGACCACTCTCCGAGTTGTAGGTTACCTAGAATTTCCATGGTCCGGATGGGTTTTGTACAACAGTATAGCTGTCTTGCCCCTTTTGATCCCTAAATCCTGAAAATGGTCCATCTCCTACTTTCCTCTCAATGCTCCCTATATCTCGTGTGGACAGTTTTCCAGTGATAATGTAAGTTCTCTGAAGGCAGGGGACATTTTTGCCTTTCTTGGTATTCCCACTTTCCTTGTTTATCCCGGTGCCTGGCATACAGTAAGCACTAAATAAATGCCCATTGACAATCTTTTTGCTTCTCTGGTATTCCCATTTGCCTTGCTTGGCCCAGGGCCCGGCATGCAGTAAGTGCTTCATAAGTGCCCGTTGACTGACTGCTGTTCCCGCTTCACCCTGCCCAGGTATACGCTGGCGGCCCAAGACCTGGTCATACGAGCCCGAGGTGTGCTGAAGGACAGAGGCTGGCGGATATCCAACGATCGGCTGGGCTCTGGAGACGACATATCCGTCTACGTCATTCCATTAATACACGGGAACAAGCTCTCCTGAGACTCGTGATGGCCCAGGGACTGGGAGGGTGACTGGAGGAGAGAGGTGGCCCCTCGCTTTGCGGAGGCCCGTGGCAGCGGGGGGAGGAGGTCGCCGCTCGCGGGGCAGGGCCCCCCACGCCTCTATTCTACAACGCTTCAGGTATCCCTTGGGTTCTACCTTCTCCTGTCACCGTGGGACTTGGGCACGCAGCAAGAGCTAAATGCAAGGCTTCTCAGTGTGCTTCGGGTCTCTTGCTTCCTTCTGTCGATCACCTAGGCTGAGGCTGCTCCCTCGGGCCACTGGAGTATTTATTATTTTGTTCCAGAGTAGCGGGAGCGTCTTCAGGTGTGGCCCGGCTGGAAGGGCCGCCCTGGTCCAGGGGCCGGCTTCCCTGAGAACCCAGGAGCTCAGGCGCTGGGACGTCACCAGCAGGGGGCGCTTGTTTTGGGAGAGCTCAGGGTGCGGGCCTTTGGGGGGTTTGCGTCGCCGGGCAGGGCTGGGCTCTCGTGGCTCGGGAGGAGTGCGTTTTGCAGCGGCCACGTGGAATGGGGTCCTGGGTGACAACACCCATTGTGTCGTCAGGGGTCATTTTCTCTTTCCACCCTTCCAGTGCCCGCCATTGTCCTCATTGATCTTTCCTATTGGGGGCCCGACTCTGGGAATAGGGATTTCCATTTGCTGAATGGCTGCCTTCCTCTCGCTATCAGCCGTCCTGTTTAAGGGATCACCGTGCTTATGGAGATCTATTTGAGGCAGTATTTAGCAGGCCGGGAGGATTGGAAAGCTTTTTGCGTTGGCTTACCTCCTTTGGGGAGCCCCCCCCCAACCTCCCAGGTCGTGGTTCTTCCCCCTGCGCACCCATATTTCCTTAGTATCCCCGGCACTTCCCAGCCTCTTCCTTTCACCCCAAATAGGATTTCACCGTGGCTGCTCACACACCAAAGCACCCCACTTTCATAACCCCCACCCCACCCTGCCACCTGTTCTTCCCTAAGAGAGATTCAAAATGAAGTAAACATCCCGTGACTGCTGGGCCATCGGTGCTTTGTTTTGTGGGGCCTGCCTCCTCCGCGGGCCTTGGAGGCTCGGGGCACCCTCGCCAAGCCCGCTGCCCCCCATAGGTCGGAGAGAAAGGAGGAGGGAGTGTGAAGAGCGCCCGCTAGCCAGTCCCACGGTTCTCGCATGTTTGAATCCCTTCTTCCAGGAAAAGTGGGCCTGGTCTTCCCAGGCCGCCATGTCTCTGACGTCCCGGAGCTGTTAAGATTTCCCTAGGATCGGCTTGGGGCCTTCTCTACTCAGGGACTACTCTGTGGTTTGTACACTGGTCGCCTCCCCTGGTGTTTGTGCCAGCCCCGGCTGTAGCACGTGGTCCATCAAGGTCCCCACTTCCTTCCCCGTGTCTGACAGACAGGGAGGTGGGGGGCTGGGCCTGCTTTCACTAATGTGGTTTCCCTGTTGATGGCTTGTGGTGCTGCAGACGAGGAAATGCAGGTGTCCTGCAAGCTCAGGGAGCAAAGACTTCCCTTTTCTGCCTTGCCTTCGTTCCTTTCAGGCAAATAGAGATGGGAAGAGTGGTAATGCAGAAAGCCGTCCGCCTGGGGCTGGAGCCCAAGCGCCCCTTAAACCCCCCATTGCCATCCCCTTCCTTCTTTCCCCGTGCCTTCCTCTTGGTGGGTGTCTGGAGTCTTCCTATCACTGCATCCAGCCTTCTTGACTCAGCACCCAGTTCCCCTCGTTGGATCTCAGGAGCGGAAATGGCCGCTGGGTCAGCCCCTGGACACCCACTTCCTTCCCCGGGAGTTTTCCCTGGTTGCCATTTCAGAAATCCGGCTCACAAGCCCTAGGGAGAGCGAGTGCCCTGTAGGGAGGTGCAGCGCAGGCCCTTCCCACGCTTCTGACACTGGGCACCCAGGGGATAACCAAAAGGGACAGAAGCGATCTGGTGGAGCCGAGCCTGCTGCATTCTGCCCTCCTCACTCACACCACAAGGCCCTTCGCCCTTGGGCCCTGTCCACATCGAGATTTTGTGTCACCTTCCCCGGGCCCACAAGGTGTTCCGCTCCAGATCCCACTAGTTAGATGCCATCGAGTCTTAGGTGTCTGACTCTGAGCCAAATCTCCTTGTCACTGTCCCAGAGGAAATCTCACTTTTCATTTCCAATTAGGTCATTCCAGTTATCCTAGGTTTGGGGGCTCTTTTTGTCTTGTTTTCCTAAGTGAGTGCCACCCAAGTTACCCACTTGTCTAACTCAGACACCTCTTTCCATTCTCCAGCCTGACCAGCGTCGTATTCTGTTCACATTGTCTTCATTTAATGGCCTGCTTGGAGGAAAACTGCCCACAAACACGTCCTGCCCCTCCTGATCCAGAGTCACCATCCCCTGCCCAATCCCCTCAGGCACACTCGGCCCCAGAGCATCAGATCAGCCACCAGGGTGCTGTCTGGCTGTGGTGAGATCCTCTCCGGTGATAAGGGGAAAGTGGGCCCCTGAGCTTTCTCCACTGAGCTTGCTCACTAGCATCTGGGGGAATGGAAGCTGTGCAAGCATTTCCATTTGAGACTTCAGCTCTTCCTCCTGAAGCCCCCCTTCCTTCCTTTGGCTTCCATGCTACCTTTTACCCCAACTTTATTTGTGGCAGTGGAGAGGATGTCAGAACCACTGGCTTGAGTTCAGATGCTGGGACCCTCTGAGAAAGGGTCTGTTTTGATGATAATCTGCTATTACAGTCTCAGTTTCTCCCAGCCTTTCTCCTCCATGCAGTTCGGCTCTTCCTAATCAGTGGGAGAGGGTTTTACATCACCAAGTACATATAGCCTTTCCTTCAGCTTCCCAAGCAGCTCTGTTTTACTCTTTACCCCAGTTAATAATAATAAAGCCTTAATGGGATTTTTTTTTCATATAAGCAGCCCCTTACAGGACAGTCAGGGAGAGAGAGAACAGTGAGATTGTCACAAAGAGGAGCCAGGCTGACCCCCCCCCCAAAAAAAAAAAAAGCTTTTAAAAATAGAGAAGACCTTGGGCCACCAGAGAGAGTTCTACCCTGGAAATGTGGGAACACAAGCCACCCGGGGTGTTGCTCCCCAGGCCTTGGCCATGTGGAGCCGGTGACATGGCGCACGGACAAATGTCCCAAGCAAGACAAGGGCCCGGTCTGGATAGGGATGCAGCTGGGACAGGGCGACTGTCTCAACCTGCCACATGTTCTTGTGTAAATAGCTTTACTCTTTGTTTTTCCCTTTGTCTTAGAGGAAGATGTGTTTATGTAGCTACCACGTAGACAGCGACCAAATGAGACTGTACATGTGCTGCCGATTTCTACCTGTGATGTACTTGAAGGACGAGGAGCCTCCGGGACCTCCACCTTTTTTATCCTTCCATAAGTACTTTGTGTTTGTCGACACCTGTTTGGGGGTTTTGTTGTTATTTCTATTTTCAGGGACTTTTTGAGGGTTATTCTTTTCCAGTTCTCTTGTTTTGTTGCTATTTTTTTGGTTCATGCTGGGGTCCAACAAATGAAACAACATTTTCAAGGCTATGCTATCATTTTTGGGTCTTTTTCCCTCCATAAGGACCCTTGCACAATGAAGAGGGAGAAGAATCTGTCAGAAAATGGTTTTCAGAACAATACTCTTTTCTGCTTTTTTCAACTGTGTTGACTTTTGTAAGGCACCTCTACCCAAACAAAAACTATTTAGTAGAAAGGATTTATTGTATGTGTTTTGAAAACTTAAGTGCAATGTCCCAAGGGAGAAGCTAAGGAGAAATGTATATGCTCATTGACATTTTAAAATAAAAAGATTATATATATATGTACATAGGATATCTTCATCAAGGCTGAGTTTTTTGTCTCTGACTGTCCTGATTGCAATTGCCTCGGCTTTCTAGCCTCTGAGGGGAAAGAATGGTCCAAGGGTCATCGATGGGGGGTAAATACTTCATTTGTAAAGCAAATACAAAAATGAGAAAATGAGTTGGGATTCGAGGGGGATTGGTGGCTCCCTGACTGGCTAAAGTACACATGGAAGGTTCTTGTAGAAGGTAGACTGTTAACTGTTACCAAGTAATAGGGTAAGAGGGAAGTACTTTCAATATAAAATAAACTACTCCTACAATGCTATTTCCAGTTAGCACTAGCAAGCTAAGAGAATTGATAAAATACTAGCAATGTGATGAATAATCTGGAAGACTGTTCACAAAGAGTAACAAAATTATGTTGAGTCTTTATTTGAGCATTTACTTAGAAAATGCAAGAGAAGAAGATTACAAAGAAACTTAAAACAACACCCAAAAAAGGGATAGAGATGGGGTGGAGAAGGAAGAATAGGAAATAATCCTTGGGGAAAACAGGTTTGCAGGTTTTTATATACTAATCAAACAGTTTTCTTCCCTTTCCCCCCCAAAAAAAAAGTTTCACCCTTTCAGTGTCTGGGTGACAATGGTGCTGTTGGACAATTTTCTTGCAAAGTTGTCTTGCGTGGTTGGTATTAGATGACTAAAAATTAGTAGTGAAGAAAAAAATATTTTGGGAAAATATATCTGGAAAGTAATTAGAAAGTTTTTCTTTGGTCCACAGAAATTAGGATAAAGAAGCATAGGCTAATGGAACTCATTTAGAAGAGAGGAGAATACAATGTATAATGGGAAAGGCTGTGGATTCAAAGTCTTAAAACTTGGATTCAGATCCTCATTATGAGTCATTAGAAAAATCCTTTTTTTCTGGGCCTCAGTTTGCTCATCTCTGCAGGGCAAGAGTGGAAGTGGATAGAGTGAGTGTCTGATCTTCAGGTCAGGAAGACTCAAGTTCAAATCCAGCCTCAGACACTTACCAACTGTGTGATCCTGAACAACTTAACCGTGTGTGCCTCAGTTTCCTCATCTGTAAAATGAGCCAGAGAAGAAAATGGCAAACTACTTACCAAGAAAACTAAACAGAGTCACTTGACAGCAACAACAAAGCCAAGTGATCATTAAGACCCTTTACAATATAAGTCATGTGATCACCAGTTTAGGATCATAGATCTCCATCTTAGTCTAGCCCAACCCACCTACTGTACAGATGAAAACTCAGACCTGGGGAGTAACAGAGGAAGGATTTGAATACCAGCCCTCTGATGCCCTAGCCAGTGCCCTGTCCATGGTACTGCACAGCAGGTATTCTCATCCACAGAGAAGCAATACTTCTTAGTGGATAGGCTGCCCGATTTGAAGTCAAGAAGACCTAGTTTTGGATGTGTCTCCTGTATCATTATGTAGGTGATCTTGGGTCTATCAGTTTAATCTCAAGGCCTCATTTTTCCTTTTTTTATTTTAATTTTTAATTAATTTTTATTTTTCAAAATATGTATAGATAATTTTCAACATTCACCCTTGCAAAAAACCTAGGATTCCAAATTTTTTTTCTCCTTCCCTTCCCCTCACCCCCTCCCCTAGATGAGAAGTAATCCAGTGTATGTTAAACATGTGCAATTCTTCAATAGATATTTCCACATTTATCATGCTGCACAAGAAAAATCATATCAAAAAGGGGAAAAAAGAAAGAAAACAAAATGCAAGCAAACAACAAAAAAATTAAAAATACTCTGTTGTGATCCACACAGTCTCTCTACATCACAAATCTGTTAGGATTGGCCTGAATTATCTCATTGTTGAAGAGAGCCATCATCACATAATCTTGCTGTTGCTGTTGCTACAATGATCTCCTGGTTCTGCTCATTTCACTTAACATCAGTTCATGCATATCCCTCCAGGTTTTTCTGAAATCATCCTGCTGATCGTTTCTTAAACAATAATATTCTATAACATTCATATACCATAATTTATTCAGCCATTCCCCAACTGATGATCATCCACTCAGTTTCCAGTTTCTAGCCACTACAAACATTTTTGCCCATGTGGGTCCCTTTCCCTCCTTTAAGATCTCTTTGGGATATAAGCCCAGTAGAAACACTTCAGGGTCAAAGGGTATGCACAGTTTGATAGCCCTTGGGTATAGTTCCAAATTGCTCCAGAATGGTTAGATCACTTCACAACTCCACCCAGTTTTCCCACATTCCCTCCAGTATTCATCATCTTTTCTTGTCATCTTAGCCAATCTGAAAGGTGTGTAATTTTCATTTCTCTGATCAATAGTGACAGAGCATTTTTTCATATGACTAGAAATTGTTTTATTTTCTTCATCTGAAAATTGTTTGTATCCTTTGACCATTTATCAATTGGAGAATGGCTTGCATTCTTATAAATTTGAGTCAATTTTTTAAGGCCTTATTTTTCTCATCCAAAAAATGGAAGTAATAGCAACCCGTGTGGTCCATGAACCACAGTGTTTTTATTTCGAATGAGTTAGACTAGATATGACCCCAACCTCTCTGGTTTCAGTGTTCTAATCTGTTAAAAAAAAAAAAAAGATTGGACTAGAAGAACACTATAAACTTTCAGCTCTAAACTATGAAACTACTTATGTCAGATTCCCCCTTAATTGTTCAATCAGTTCCAATTCTTCATGCTCTCATTTGGGGTTTGTTGGCAGAGGAATTTGCCATTTCTTTTTCCAGCTCATTTTACAGATGGGGAAACCATGGCAAATGGGGTTAAGTGATTTGTTCATAGTTATATAACTAGTAAGTGTCTGAAGTTGGATTTGACTCACCAAAAAGAGACTTTCTGACTCTAGACCCAATGCTCACATCCACTGCCCCACTTAGCTGCCTTAATACCACTTCTCAAATGATTCTAGAAGAACATCCATAAACACATAAACTACCACCATCGGATTTCTCTGAGATGTGCTTCTGTGGACAGTGAAAACGAGGGAAGTCCAGTTAAAGCCTGACTTTTTTGCCAGCATTCTCACAACTGACCCAATAGTCATTTCTCTGGGTTCCCTTTTCCCTACCTGCAGAATGAAGGATCTGGACCCTACAAACTGATGACCTTATTCCTTGTTTTTGGTAAGGTTTCCTTGACTCTTGGGATTCCCTAACTGATCTCAGGAGATAGTGGATATTGCAGAAGTGTGAAAGTAATCCAAATAAAGCCATCAACTGGATCTTAACATTGAGGGCTGGGAATCCTTTCAGTTCAAAGACTCAAAAAGGTCATAAAACAAGGGAACCAAGTTGGAGGTGCTCCAGAAGTGTGGAGCTCATGCGTTCTTTGGAACATCCTCTCCTCCTATCTTTAAAAATTGATGCTTATCAACATTCATACTTATTGCCATTGCAGTCTCTTCCATTAACTAGATGACAGCCCAAAGAGTGAATTAGGTATCCTAGCAATTAGTCTGCCTTTTTTAATTGCTTTTTCGTAATTAGAATCCTAGAGGAAAAAAAAGCCCTGCTGCTCACTCAATACATCTCACCGCTGTCAGCCCAGACTGGGTCTTCCATCCCCAAGCTGCTTTATCGATTCGGCGAGCGAGACGTGGGGACTCAAGCTTGGAGCTCTCTTCAGTGTGAGTCAGTTGTTTGGCCCAAGGTGGAAGTACTGTGCCTGTGACTATTACCTAGTCCTGAGGCAGCCCAGCACAGCCAGCCCTGAAGGAGGGAAATGCGATTATAAATGTTTGCTTCACAGGACATAAAAGTAGCAGGATCCCTGAAAGCTTGCCTATGTGGCAATTCCAGGAGGGAGGCCTGCCCAGAGATTACCAGCGGCTCCCAGGGAGGGAGGGGACCTACATTGTGGCTGCCAAAACCCCCAAACCAAGACACTTCATGCCAGCTGTTGATCAGGAAAACTTTGATTTGATTCTAGGGGTTCATAATATCCCACTGGGCCACATTTCCCCCCTGAAGCTGACTTTTACAAATCCCATATGTCCCTTATGTGTAACTCATTTAAAGTTCACAAAATACTTTTCCTTTCAATAACCCTGTGTAGTTAACGTGACCTTATATAACTGTGAGACTGACTCATCAGCAGTGGGCAGCAGCCCTTCCCTCCCCCCCCAAAAAAATAAGCTAAGAATGACATTGAGACATCATCCTGTTTCATTCTCATAATTCTTGAAGTAGGGTAAATATCCCATTTTACAGATCAGAAAACTGAAGTTTATAAAAGGTGAAGTGACAATTAGTGTCAGAAATTCAAATATTTATCTCCATTTTATAGAAAGAACAGGTTGAGATTTTAAATGATTTCATCAATAACCAAAATTCAAACATAAATGTTCTAAAATAACAATTAGATTTTTCTTGTGCAGCAAGATCATTGTATAAATATGTATGCATATGTTGGATTTAACATATATTGAGCTACTTATCTAGGGGAGGGGTTGAGGGAAGGGAGGGGAATTAGAACACAAGATTTTTCAAGGAATAATGCTGAAAAATTATCCATGCATATATTTTGAAAACAAAAAGCTTTAATTTAAAAATAAATTATAATTAGGATCCATAAGAATTCTCCACAGACTGGAATGATAGGTTTAATCTGAAAACCACAAAAGTTTCATAAGAGCAAAAAAATTTTTTTTTGGTCTGTCTCCTCTAGAGCAAGAGTAGAGGTAGCTAGAAAAAAAGCTAAAAATAGTAGATAAAAAGTAGAACTTTGAATCAGGAAGACCCAAGTTCAATGCAGCCTCTGTGAACTTTGTTTTATAGAGGATTTATAGAATTGTGACTAAGTCAGCAGCATTATATAGACACACACACACACAGCTTATAATACATTTAGAGTGCATGTAGACCCCTTATCTGATTCTCTTCATCCTTGCCATCGGTAAATACTCCATTTTACAAATGAGAAAACTGAAGCTTATAAAGATGAAGTGACTTGTCCATTTACCATGCAATTATTAGGTGTCAGAAATGGGTTTGGACCCACTTTGGTCCTGACTCCCAGGCCCATTGTTCTTTCCATGATACAACCATAAGCTGCCTTCAAAGAAGAAGGGAGGTCATGGTCCCATTCCATATTGTGACAATCAGATCACATGTACAGCATGACATTTAATTCTGAGCTCAGCATTTCAGGAAGAAATGGGCATCCAGCAAAGTGAACGGGATGGTAAAGGGATTCAAATCCATGCCATATCATGATTGATCAATGAAGTTAGCTTGAAAAAAGACCAGGGGAAAAGGGAGCATACAATGTGTCATCTCCAACTGTTTGAAGGGTTGTGACATGAAAGAGGAGTGAGACTTATTTGTCCCTAGAGAGAAAAACTAGCTAGAGTGGAGATTGTAGTTCAGTATGGGGGAAAATGAGAATTATCACAAAGGTAAAAGGGCTGCTTTAGGAAGTAACATGATCATCTAACAGAGATTGGATGACTGCTTGTCCAGATGGTCTAGCTTGGGGTTATTTATTGATTCATTTATTTATTTGATTTTTTAGAGAAGCAGTCAGGATTCAGGGACTTGCCCAGAGTGTCTGCGGCCAAATTTGAACTTGGGTCCTCCTAACTTCATGGCTGGTACTCTATCCACCGGCTGCCCCCACATCAGAGTCCTTAACCTTTCATTTGTAACAGACTCCATTGGGGGTCTGGCAACGCCCATTGACCCCTCAGTATTGAGTTTTTAAGTATATAAAATAGCATACAATGCCATACAAAGAAATTAGGTCAAAATAAAATCAGGATTTCTTTTTTTTTTTTTTTTAAGTTCATAGACTTCAGGGATTCCTGATGGGGGAAGTCCGACCTTTGAAATCCCTCTCTCATACTGCCTACAATTATACTTCTTGTGAGAGAACTGAAAAAAAGTGATATGAGATGGGTGATGATAGAAATGAAAGCTGCATCTCTATTTGCTTTGTGAGGCAAACTGGCTGCCTGTAGGCCAATGGAGTCTTTAAGTTCTGCTGGGAAGCTTTTGTTCTCATCCAGGAACTACCCTAAATGTGGCCTTAAAGTTTCATTTTTAGGCAAAACAATTAAGGAATTCTTGTGTCTGATAGCTAGATGGTTAGAGCACTGGATTCATTCTCAGGAAAAACTGAGTTCAAATCCTGCCTTAGATGCTGGCTGTGTGAATGTTGCCTCAGTTTTCTCATCTGTAAAATAGCCCCTACCAGACAAGGTTGCTATGAGGATGAAATGATTAATAAATAATTTGTTCCTCTGCTTCTCCTTCCCTTCCCTACCCTTATCCTAATGAATAAAATTGGAGGAAACATGAAACCACACCGACTGGGTCCACAATATGCTGCACAATCTCAACAGGGCCAAAGCAATCTTTTTAACATCCCTGTCTCACTATCCCATTGATGTCAGCAGCTTTTCCATATCTTTTCATCCTCTCTGAGTTTCCTAAAGCTCCTTCTTGCAGAGAACCTTGCCTTATATTTCACTGTGGGGTTGGGGGGACAGGAATTGAGTTCATGATTGAGAGCTCCCTCTTCTCCCCTTCACAGTTCAGATGCTTCCATCACTATCCCCTCCTTCCCCCATCTCACATGAGATAGTAGAAGGAAGTTCTATGTGCACAAATCCATCCCAGCCCCAGCAGATTGCCCTTCCTTCACCCCCATTCTCACTAATTTTCTATCTCTCCAATAGTTTCTATAAACTATTAATAATTAATATTTATATTCTGTGACATATAATAGTAATAAATAATTTTTAAAAATTGGGTGTCTCCCTACCAAAAAACCGACTTGATCCATCCATCTCCATCGATCCACTCTCTCCTCTTGGTGGCTAACCTCCTTAGGAAGGTCATCCACAATCAGTACCTCCATTTCCTTTCCTTTCCTTGGTTTTACTCTTCAGTCTGCATTGCCAGCTAATCATTCAACTGGTACTGCTGTCTTCAGAGTTACCGATGATCTTTTAATTGCCAATTCTAATGGCCTTTTCTCAGCACTCGCCCTTATTTAATTCTCTGCAGCCCCCATCACCCCCTTCTCCTTGATGCTCTTCTCTCTAGGTTTCGAGACACTGGCTCTCCTCCTGTTTGACCATTCCCCAGTCTCTGCTCTTTGGCATTAGGATTGCTGATGATGGTGTTCTCAGGGCTGTCTGGGGCTCTCTTCTCTTCTTCCTCTACACCATTTCTCTTAGTGATCTCACCTGCTCCCATAGACTTTGCCAGTTATGTCTTTCTTGATGATTCTCATATCTGCTTAGTTATCTGGAACCATGGCTTCTAACCCATGACATTGACTTCCTATAACATCTCTGTTAGAACATAGAAATAGAAAATAGATGTTTCTTGGATGTTTCCAACTGGTTAAGTTGACATCTTAAACTCAACATGCACAAAACTGAATGCATTATTTCTCAAAATAAAAAAAAAACTTTGTTTTCAAACTTCCCTATTACTGTCAAGAGTACCACCATTCTCCCAACTACCAGGCTTGCAACTTAGGTGTCATCAGCTCCTTATTCTCTCTTACCCCCCTATCTAATCTGTTGCCAAATCCTATAAATTTTTCCCTCACAATATCTTGCATCCATCCCCCTCTCTCCTTGGACATCGCCAGCACCCTTTGCATCTCCTGTCTCACTCCACTACAGACCAGCTTCCATTCAATTGTCAAATTAATCTTCCTACAGAACTGGTCTCACCATGTCACACACCCCACCACTCAGACTCCAATGACTTCCTGCCACCCCAACATCAGATGTGAAGTCCTCTGGCATCCAACCCCCTTTATGACCTGGAGTCCCTCATAAGTCTGCAGTTTTCTTGCACCTTCCTCCCTCCTCTATGATCCAGTGGCACTAGGCGCTCTGCCATTCCACTCTCTCTCCCAAATCCATGCATGTTACTGGCTGTTGTATGTAGCAGGAATTCTTTCTCCCTCATCTCTCCCTAGGTTGGAAGTTCTGGTCCTGGAATCATGAAAAATGGAGTTCATATCTGGCCTCGTATGCTAGCTTTGTGATCCTGGCACAGGATTGCCTGAGTTAGAGGGAAAGGGTAAGGGGGAGCAGAAGGGAAAGAGACAGAGAAAGAAAGAGAGGAAAGAGAAGAGAGAGAAAGAAAGACAGAGAGGGAGAGGAAGGGGGAGGGAGGGAGAGGGAAAGAGACAGGAGAGAGGGAGGAAGAGGGAGAAAGAATAGTATCCATCTCCTAGCATTATCTAAATATTAGGCATTGTTACCTTCTGGCTTCCTTTAAGATGTAGCTAAAAAATCTCACCTTCTACAAGAAGCCTTTTCGGATGTCCCCTTAATGCTAGTGTATTTCCTCTATTAATTTTCTCCAAATTGCCCTATTTTACAGTTGTATTCCTGTTATCTCCCAGATTAAACTATGAACTCCTCAAGAGGAGAGATTGTCTTTTACATTTCTTTGTATTCTTTATATTAGTACCGAATCCAATACATCACAGGCACTTACTGAAGGCATTTGTGACTGATAAATCCTGTGGCTGAGAGAATTCTCAAAGCTCTGTTCCCTCCAACAGAAAATAGCCAAATGAAGCATGGTGAGAAGGAAGCTGCTTTTGTTCTCTCTTTGTCTCTCTGTCTCTTACTGTCTGTGTGTATGTGTCTCAGTCTCTCTGTCTCTCTCAGGCTCTCTGTCATTTCCTCCCCCCTCCCCCAGCTTTTCTGTTTTATGCAAATTCACAAATTGTGGACTGGTTGGAGTTGACTGAAAAGATGGATAATCTTTGTCTTGTTTCCCCAATTGCAAATCACTCTCTACATATGTCAGTATTTTTTAATAAATTTTATTTCAGCACAACAGACATTTCTTTTAAAAAAAAAAAAAGTCAAATAGTTCCCCTCATAGAGAGTACATTTCTCCAAAAAAAAACAGTTTATTGATTGTTAACAGAGAGGACAAATGTGTCCTTTAACTTTGACAGCAAGGAACATGGTATTTGACCAGGGCTTTGTTGCCTCTCCTGTGTTGACTTTAGAGTAGAAATCGTTTTCATGGTGAGTTTACACAGTGTAGAAAAAGCAAGGAGAACTCTGCTCATCTAGGTAGCTTCTATTCTCACCATCCTAGCTGCTAATGAGTTTTTCCATCCCTAGAGGCCATAAAAACTAGGCAGGGGACATCTGACAAACATCCTTAGTATATAATAGAACTAGCAGTAAATTTAGTCATCTGCTCACATTTTTAAAAGATTAACAACCTCAGGTGATATTAATTACACATCCATTATAACTGATTCATCATGAGATGAGATGAGATGATAGATACATATGATAGTTGTAGAGATGGAAAACATCTTAGAAGCCTCCAGTCCAGTCCATTCATTTTATAGATAAGAAAATTCTGTCCAGAGAGTCGTCCAGTGACTTGTCAGTGTCATATAGGTGATCCAGGGAAGGAGCTGAGATTTGAGCTCTGACTGAAATCCATAACAATATATAGAAAGGATTATCTTTTCTTGACTAAAATCCTCCTTCACTGTCTCATTTGATCAAAGCGATCTCTGGCTCTGAAAGGCTTGTTGCAGAGGAATTTCTGTTCTCTTACAAGTAAATACTGCCAAACTATTAAGGGTGTGAGTATATCTCTTGATGCATTGTGCCAATTGCCCAGAAACCAGCCTAGATAATTCAGAAAGGCTTATCACCAAAAAGTTGGCTATTCAGGTGAAGATTTAAGGAAGGATGAAATCAGAAGTGTCTCTATTGTTTTCTTCATATATAGGTCTCACGTACAGGTGGAGCAGTGGATAGTGAGGTGATTGTGATCCTAGGCAAGTCACTTAACAGGACTTTACTTTCCCCATCTGTAAAATGGGAGTGCTGATAATAATAGCATCCATCTGCCAGGATTACTGTGATGATTTTAGGAGATATCTTATCAAAGACTTTGCAAATAATGATGATGTCATCATCCCAACCGCTAGTTCCAGACATGCTTTATGCTCCTGTTAATGGTTGTTTCTACCTGAAAGTAATGGCACAAAGTGTGGCCAGATCAGGGCAGAGTATTGTCAGAAGCCTGAAACAACCTTCATTCTGGACAAAAATTCTAGTAGGGGATCCTAAAATCTGTTCCATTCATGAGCCACCTCAAGTAGAAATTTGCTATCTGCCCTTTTCCCAAAGCATATTGCCTAAATTTTACTCTATTTACCATTCATTTGTACTGTTGGAAACAGCTTGTTCAAATTCAGCCTCAGATAACTTACAAGTCACTTAACCCTGTTTACTTCAGCTTCCTCACTTGTAAAATGCAGATAATAATAGATTCTGCCTCACAGGATTATTGTAAGGATCACAACAATCATAAATGAGATATTTGTAAAACCTTAGTACATTTCTTAGCACATGATTAGGTGCTTAATAAAAATTTATGTCCTTCCTTCTCTTACAAAAAAAACAGGTTGGATTAATAGTTATCCCTTCCACATCTGACTTTCCCCATCACAGATTGACCCAAGAAATTAAATGAGTATTTTGGGTGAATTTTGCACATTAAGGCCAGTAGACCACACAGATCTTACGACCAAATAATTTAACCCAAATTTTACAATAAGATATTGTAAACACCCTCACAAAAAAGGGGAAAATCCAGACATCTTCTTGTACAAAATCAAGGGAGCAAAAAATTTTACAAGGATATTCCATATTGGGAAGGGGGAATGCCCCAGCCTTTCCCAAAATACATCAGCAACCATTCTTCAACTTTTAAATCACAATTTAAAAAGCTGCCTAAGACATTGAGAAAGTAAATGACATGTTTACTTTCACACTTGTGACTTGAGGCAGAATTTGAATCCAGGTCTTTCTTACTCCATAGCTACCTCTCTGAAATGTCTATTTTCACATACAACTTCTCTTACAAATTATTGTTATTTACACCCTAGCTCAATAATATTTAGTTCCCTCCAATTCCAACATTCTGTGATTCAAAAAGTCCAACCTGCCAATTTTATAAATGAGGAAACAACTTCAAAATGGTGACTTTCCCCAACATTACACAATTAGCTGGTTGCAGAGATGGAGTTTGACCTTTTAATTCATTTTCTTGATCATTTTCTTTAAAGCCTTGTATAAGCAAGTCATAGAATAAGGCTAGAGAAAGGGACAACTCCATCTTACACTGATATATCCCAAAGAGATTCCTTGATCTGTACCCCAAAGAGATTAAAGAGAGATGACCTGTACATACAAAAATCTTTATAGCAATTCTTTTTATGCTGGCAAAAAAAATGGAAGTTGAGGAATATGTCCATCAATTGGGGAATGGCTGAACTAATTATGGTAGATGAATGTAATGGAATAGTATTGTGTTTTAAGAAATGATGAAGGGGATGGGGAACTCAGGAAAACTTATATAAACTGATACAAAGTGAAATGAGCCAGAACCAGAACAATTTGTACAGTAAAAGCAATATTGTAGAGAGAATGAACTTTTAAAAACTTAGGGACTCTGAACAAAGCGATGACTCAGCCTTGTGGTCAGAAGAGTAACAAAAGATATGAGTATCTCTTAGCTAGAATGTTGTTTGTACGTTTCACTAAACCATATTTCATAAGAAAAAAATACACATTGTAATACTCCTTTTTATACCTCTAGCAAATCTCACAGGGTCACCAAACTCGAAAGCATTACTCATAGGACAACAAAAGCCCTGGACTTGAGACAAGTTTGCAAAAGGTACTTTCTTCCTTGAGTTCAGTGTTATCTGCCCTCCAGCACCAGCAACTCTAAGAAGTAGGATTAATTTTTATTTTTTTTATTTTTAAGGCAACATGTGGGTGTCAGGCAAATGCCTCTGGCAAAGAACTGCGTCTGCTTCTACCCCCACATTTAACTCCCCGGCCAAGCCAGGTGTTTGCAATTACCACTGCCAACAAGTCTCCCGGCCAAGCAAAGCTCAGCGATGGTCCTGCTGTAGCCCAGGCTTCTGCTGCTGCTGCTTAGTGCCCTGCTTCCTGTCCTGCCCAGCCCCTTGGCCCAGCCGGGTCTGTCACCCCTGATTTCAAATGCTTTCATTGCCACACCCCGCTTATCAAGCATGTCCCCCCCTCCCCTCTCACTAAAAGAAAGCCATTATAACAAATACAGTCACACTAAGCAGATTCCCATCCTGGTGCCGGTGACCTCACAATTGCTCATTTCATGATCTTTTTCCCAGTCCCCATTTCCTCCTTGCCATCACTGACCGACCCCCAAACATAGCAGAAGTAGCGTTGAACACTGGGGAGTGAGCTAGATTGGGAGGCAGGACCTGGTTCAAATCCTGCTTGGTGATTTAGAGCAAATCTCCGGACCTTAATTCCAAAGCTGTGAAATAAAGGAGTTCTGCTGGATGGCCTCCAAGTCCAGCTCTGGACCTATGATCCTTCTGACTTCTATATTCTGTCTGTTTTCTAAACTTCCTCTCGTTGACTTTTTTGCATTCAATTATGGCTTCAATGCAGATGTTTCCCCAAAATCTGTATCTGATTTTGGTCTTTCCCTGGAGCATCTCCAATTGCCTGCTGGACATTATCTGCCTTTTCCTCTTGTACCTCAAACTCAACTTGTTCAAGACTGAACTCACCCTTGATTTGCGTTGGGAATCATCTCCCAGTCACCTAGGCTTAAAATCCTAGAGTCATCTTGCAGAAGGTGGGATTTTAGCCAGAACTTGAAGGAAGCTGGAAGGTGGAGGTGAGAGAGAGTTCCAGATATAGGAGACAGTCTGGAAATATTTGAATTGAGGAGATGGCAGACCCTGGGTGAGGAACAGCATGAGTGAGATAAGGTTTAAGGAAACACCTTGGAAAAACAGGAAGAAACCAGGTTATGGAGGGCTTTAATAGCCAAAGGAGGATTTCACAGAGAGGTGAAAGGGGAAAGGGTATCTCACCAGGTAGAAGCTAAGAAAGCACTTAGAGAATTACTTTCCAATGATGTAAGAGAAAAATAGATTTCCAGCAGAAATCGGTATTATGGAAAGTGTCTATTACTGTCCAGTGTCACATGGCTAGTAGAGTCTATAACAGAATTTGAACTCATAGCTTCTAGTCCCTGTGCAACCTAATTGTATCAGAGCAGCAACCTGACTAACCTTGCCTTCATTTGTATGGCATTTAACTTTTTTCATCATTATTTGGCTGCAAAGTTCCTGCCCCACTTCCAAATTTTGGAGTCTTCCAAAAAACTCCAGAAATGTAGTCTGCCAACCCACCCACACTGATTTCCATAAGATGCAGTGCTGGTTTTTTACCAGAATTCTCTGATTCAGTCTTACTTAACTAGAAAGTTTTTCTAGCATTACTTTGGCCATAGGAAGTAGGATTTTTACAAGGTGACACTGAGCAAGAACTGAAACAATAATGTCTCACATTTACAAAGCATTTTAAGGTTGGCAAAGCTCATCTCATAACTCTATAAAGTGGGTAGTATAAACATTAATTATTCCATTTTACAAGTGAAGAAACTGAGGGTCTAAGATGTTAAGAGATTGATTGGCTTGTGATTCCACTGCTAATAAGGTTTCCTCAGTCTCACCATTCAGCCATTGTTTCTCGGTGGATATTAGCTCTATTGATCAGCTATCAAAAACTATAATCAAGGGGCAGCTAGGTGGTGCAGTGGATAGAGCACCAGCCCTGAAGTCAGGAGGACCTGAGTTCAAATCTGGTCTCAGACACTTCCTAGCTGTGTGACCCTGGGCAAGTCACTTAACTCCAATTACCTCAGCAAAAAGCAAAAAATAAAAATAAATAAAAACTATAATCAATGAATCAACTATCAGCCAAGTATCAATTGCAGCCTACTGTTTTCCAGGCACTGTATTAGGTCTTGGGGAAATAAGTACAAAGAATAAAACAGTGACTATTCTTCAGTAACATATTCTAATGGGGAAAACAAGGACATATGAAAATACATACAATATAAATATAAAGTTAATAAATATGTAAATGCAAAATGTAGTTACATACAAGATCCTATGGAAGGGAGGGAACCAGTAGCTAGCAATCAAGAAAGATTACATTTGGAAGATGGTGTAAAAGCTGTATTTTAAAGAAAGAAAACTACAACGTGGAGGAAGTTTATTTCAGGCTTAAGAACCTAGGGATAGAGAATGCAAAATCATGGAGTTGGGAGATGGGGTGATGGAATATTGTTATCCTACATGCTTGTACACCAGAGACTCTGAATTCACTGAGGGGTCCTTGGCAACAAGAACCTCTTAACTGTCTGGACATGGCAGTTAATAATTGAAGGAAGAGAGCTCTTCCGGATTTGGAAGAACTGACCAAAATTGCATCCAAATTCCACTTAAGCTGGAAGTACTTTTAAAAACTAATGTTGCATTCTTGAGCACTGGCCTGAATATAAGTGTAATTGGGTCTTGAACCGGGCATATGTAAAGCCATACTTCCTGACTCTGGCCACATGTGCTGGCTCCCAGATCTCCCTGGCTGCTTCCTGTTGGCTCCCTATAAGTTAGCATTCTTCTCCCTTTAAGATGATGAAGCATCTCTTATTATTAGCCTATGGCTAAGTAGGCTTTTCAAAAGGGAGTACTTCCACCCTGGTGCTTTCTCCCTTTGACTTTGGTTTCCTTTTTTCATCGGATTTCCCATGAAAGGAATAGGGAGATGGGCAATGCTCCCTTTCTCACTCTTTCCAGAAACAATCAATCTGGGACAAGAATTCTCCACTTGACAAAAGCTTCTGGGAAAAATGGAAAATTGTATGGCAGAAACTAGGTATAGACCAACATTTTACACTATACACACACAAAAAAAAGATCAAAATGGGTACATGATTTATGTCTATAAAGGGTGATTCCATAAGCAAATTAGGAGACCATAGTCAAATTTATGGAAAACAGAAGAATTTATGACCAAACAAAAGATAGAGAGCATTATGAGATGTAAAATGGATAATTTTTATTACAACAAATTAAAAGTATTGCACAAGTAAAATCAATGCAAGATTCAAAGGAAAGCAAAAAACTGGGGATCAAGGAGTTTGTGGCAAGTTTCTTTGATAAATGCTTCA
The DNA here is from genome assembly GCA_023553655.1 of Myrmecobius fasciatus. Classification (NCBI taxonomy): domain Eukaryota; kingdom Metazoa; phylum Chordata; class Mammalia; order Dasyuromorphia; family Myrmecobiidae; genus Myrmecobius; species Myrmecobius fasciatus. The sequence continues at coordinate 20,204 of JAJPUD010003509.1, forward strand.
TTTCTCAAATATATTAAAAACTGAATCAAATTTATAAAAATAAGTCACGATTCAAATGATAGAGGACACGAATAGAAAGTTGTCAGATGAAGAAATCAAAGCTGTCTCTAGTCATTTGAAAAAAGATTCTAAATCACTATTGATAGAGAAATGCAAATTAAAACAACTCTGGGTTACCATCTTAAACCTATCAGATTGACTAATATGACAGAAAAGGAAAATGACAAATGTTGAAGGGAATGTGGAAAAATAGAGAAACTAATATCCTGTTGATGGAGTTGTGAACTGATCCAACCATTCTTGAGAGCAATTTGGAACTGCCCAACAATCTGTGCATATCCTTTGATATGCACTACTAAGTCTGTAACCAAAACAGATGAGGGAAAAAAAGGAAAAGGACCTACATGTACAAAAAAAATATTTATAGCACCTTTTTTGTGATGACTAAGAAATGGAAATCAAGATTGGGGAATGACTGAACAAGTTGTGATATATGATTGTGATGGAATATTACAGTACTCTAAGAAATGATGAGAAGGATTTTTTCAGAAAAAACCTGGAAAAACTCACATGAACTTGTGCAAAGTAAAGTAAGAAAAACCAGGAGAGCACTGTATACAGTGACAGCAATAGTGTATGATGATCAACTATGAATGATTTAGTAATTCTCTGTAATTCAGGTGACTGAACATTATTCTAAAAATGGGTATATCCAGGCTTAGAAAGAACTTTTGATTTTTGAAAGGTCGTGAGTCTACTATACTGAGCTGAAAGGCAATAAGGAAAATTTATCAAAAAATGACTCCTTAGCAGAAGGATGGAGCAAATCCCTGACCTATATTGGAAGAAGACATGGACTGGGAATTGTTTGGACAGTACAGAATTGAGGTGAAATATGGAATGCTTATTCAACAGTTCCACAAACTGTTTCATGCTCCAATATTTATAGCTCAACCTCCTAGAAGATTTTAGTTATATTATTTGTTTGTCTTGGTCATTTTGTACTTCTGTGTCTTTTAGCATTTCTTTTTTGTGTAGGAGATAAATACCTGTCCCATACCTGATTTATATTATACCCTGACTACCTTTCATGTCCCCTTTTTGGGAAAACACAACATGAGACCAAAAATCTAAAAGTCATCCCAGGACACTTGAGCTGAGGTCATAGGAGCATTTTGAAAAATGTGAGAAAAGGGAACCTAAGCCCTTTCATTAGTAATCAGGCTCTCCCAGAGCTGAATTTAGTCTGGGTCATGGACTTGGGTCCAAAGCATCGGGTCCCCTCTTTGAGAAGGGAGTAGCTGCAGTATCCTAGATCTTTGAACCAACTGTAGTTCCTCCTGTTAGGTAGGCACCTTCTCTGCAAATTAGTCCTAGAAAGCTGTCTAGAATGTTAAGACTTGCCCAGAGCAGAGTTTGAATCCCACTCTTCCTAACTTCAAAGCTGGCTCTCTAGCCACCAAATGTTTCCTCTTTTACTGTTAGATTAAATAAAGCTAAAAGATAAATCTTTTCCTAGGATACTTGGTGCCCTTTATTGCACAATCTCAGGTTTTCTGCAGTTTTCTATAAAACTGTCAAATCTCGTCTTGTAAAGGCAATTCTGGTGATGTAAAAGAATCACATCCGACTGACCAACATTAATTAGCATCTTTCTTGATCATCTAACAGATGTCTGACTCTGAGCTCCAAGAAGCAGCCTTTAGGGAGAAGATGAATTCTAAGGTTGAGCAGCAAAGCCAATGTGTCCCCTTGCATAATAATAATAGCTAACATTTATAGAGTACTTACTCTCTTAATACAGGCACTGTAATAAGCACTTTTTTAGTATACAAAGATTACTTCATTTGATCCTTGCAACAACTCTGGGAAAAAGCTGCTCTCATTATCACCATTTTACACATGGGGAAATTGAGGCAAACAGCCCAGAATCACACAGCTAGTAAGTATCTGAGACTGGATTTGAACACAATTTGAACTTCCTGACTCCGGGTCTAGCACTTTAACCACTGTGCCAGCAGTTAAGGAAAGTGTTTCTTAGAAAGACAGAGCTAGAGAATATGACTTAGGTTAAGGCTCTTTCTATCCAATGTATCAGGCACAAACCCATAGAGTTTTTATCTGAAAGAGGAACTGTGATATTCATAAAGTGTGTGGCTACAAGACTATGAGAAAAGACACATCCCTGAATGGAGGGTTCCTGCCCCTGTACATTGCTTACAGCAGGTTGATATAGAGCAAAGCTTTTTATATTGTGGTTCACAGCCCCATATGGAGTCCCATAATTAAATGTGGGGATTGTGAAATCATGATTTATTATCAATAAATGCTTGATTTATATACTTATTTTATATACCTACATACCCAGCATCAGAAAATAATTCTTTTTTTCCTTTAAATTTATTCATTTATTTAATATTTTCCCCTGTTACATTCAAAACAATTTTTTTATATTTGCTTTTAAGATTTTTGAGCTCTGGGTTCTCTCCTTTATCCCCACCCACAATTAAGAAACCACATGTGAAGTTTTGCAAAACATTTCCAAAAAGTCAAATTGTGAAAGAAAAAATCTCCCACCCAAATGAAAATGAAAAAAACCTCAGGAAAAATTAAGTTAAGAAAGAAGAGAAATAGAGAAGGCTTCAATCTGTTTTCATATTAAATCAATTCCTTCTCTGGACATAAGATTTTTCATTGTAAATTCTTCAGAATAGTTGTGGATGATTGTACTACTGAGAATAACAAAGTCATTCACAGCTGGTCATCCTAGAACATTGCTGTTACTTTGTATACAGTATATTTCACTTTGTTCATGGAGGACTTTCCAGGCTGTTTTTTTTTTCCTAAGAGAATCCTGCTCATCAAGGAAAAAATTTCTTGAACAAAAAGGGATTGCAAGTGGAAAAAGTTTAAGAAACCTTGATACAGAAGATAGAGCACTGGATTTTGATCAGGAAGAACAGATTTTGAATTGTGTTTGAAATCACTTAACTTCTATTTGCCTCAAATTTCTTCATCTGGAAAATGGGGATTATAATCATAGCCAGCTCCCAGAATTATTTTGCACACCAGATGATATCTATTTAAAGTGCTTTGCAAACCATAAAGTGTTATGGGAATGCTATTATTCATACTTCAAAGGTCAGAGATTGTCATCAGAGTGAATGTCTCTGCCATAGGTACAGATCAAAACCTTCTCCACAATGTGCCCAAGGGCTATTAAAAAAAACTTAATCTTTGATTTAGCAGTTTCGTTACTGGGCCTGTATCCCAAAAAAATCATAAAAAGGGGGGGAAGGACCCACATGTGCAAAAAATGTGGCAGCCCTTTTTGTAGTGGCAAGAAACTGGAAACTGAAAGGATGCCCATTAATTGGAGAATGGCTGAATAAATTATGGTATATGAATGTTATGGAATATTATTGTTCTGTAAGAAATTATCAAAAAGGCCTGGAAATACCTACATGAAATGACGATGAGTTAAGTAAGCAGAATGAAGGGAACACTGTACACTGCATCAGCAAGATTATGTGATGATCAATTGTGGACTTGGCTCTTCTCAACAATTCATTGATTCAAGGCAATTCCAATAGACCTGGGATGGAAAATACCATCTGCATCCTAAGAGAGAACTATGGAGACTGAATGTGGATCATAGCATAGTATTTTCACTGTTTTTGTTTGTTTTCTTGTGTTTTTTCCCTGTTTGAGTCTGATTTTTCTCACACGATATGACAAATATGGAACTGTGTTTAAAAGAATTGCACATGTTTAACCTATATCAGATTACTTGCTGTCTTGGGGAGGGGAGAAGTAAAGGAGGGAAGGAGCAAAATTTAGAACACAAAGTCTTACAAAAACTATTTTTACATGTATTTGGAAAAATGAAATATTATTTGGGGGAGGAATCCTCTTCACACCTCAAACCAATGTGGATTGCTGCTGAGGCTGAAAAAAAGATGGATCTTCCATTGGCTAGATTTGCACTGAGGAACATCTCTGAACACAGGCAGGTCCTTCTGGGACAGACATATCTGTAGATAGTCACCAGCTCTTTCCACCTTGCAAAAACCTGCCACAGCTTATATTCTTCTGGACAGTCTGAGAACCTAGGAGCACATCCATACCACGCAGAGAATTAGCAGAAGGGCTCTTAATCTGTGGTCTATTACCTTAGTTTTATTTTTATTTATATGTGTGTATGAATAAATAATATAAAAATAGGGCTCTTAATCTGTAGTCTATCACCTTAGTTTTATTAATATACATACATATATTAATATATTATATATTGGTTATATAATACATTAATATATATTGACAACTGTATTTCAGTATAACTGGTTTCCTTTGTGATTCTACCTATTTCACTTTTTATGCATTGAAAATTTTATTCTGGTTTCCACAGACCTTCCTCTTCAGGCTCCATTTCTGACTCCTGGGATTGTTTCCACCATGGCACAGAGGCCCCCTCATCCTAGAAGTAGACTTTGCCCCTGTAGCTCCTTGTACTGATTGGTCAGTTTTTCCCAGAATTCTATCCAAGAATTCTATCCAGACCCCTTATGCCTTTATTCCTCTCCAGGTTCCACTCATGACTTTCCCAATTTTCTCCACCATGCCCCTTACATGCCCTGTCATATAGTAAGTGCTTCAGAAACTCGGGTTGACATAAGTACAGTAACAAATAGCATTTATATAGTGCTTCTTGTGTCCCTGTCATAGAAATATCTCATTTGACCTGATAAGAATCCATAACACAAAAAAATGCCTCAGAATGATATTTAACAAATATTTTCTGAACAGGAATTGATTGAAAACCACATCACCTGAGCCCTTTCCACAAAGGAAGAGGAAATCACAGGTTTTCCCAGAGATGGGTGGGTCACAGGAGCTCCAAGTATAAACTTCCTTTGCTCTGGTAGAGTTTTGGGCCAGATATTTGCCATTGTCCAGGGAACCAAGGTGAGAAAGTCTCTGCTTTGCCTCCTAATCTAAGGGGACCAAATTCCCTTGAGAGACTGACCTGGATCAAGCTCTAGTAGCCAGGCAAATTCCCAGCTAACCCACTGGTGTCTTTTAGTCAGTCAGCAAACACTTATTAAAGGCTTCTTCGTGTCAGGCACTGTGCTAAGAACTGGGGATCCAAGATTAGCAAAAATATAGTCCTTGCCTTCCAAGAGATCACGTTCAAGGGGGAGACAACGTGTATGTTCACATCCAGAGTAACTGGAAGGGAATGTAGGGAGGAAGGCACAACAGTGGGAAAGGAGGGGAAGGGGGGACCAGGAGCAGCTGCTGCAGGGTTTGAGCTCAAGGGAAGCTCAAGAGTGAAGGTGAAGGGGGAGAATGTTCCAACCCTAGAGACTCAGGCAATGCAGAGGGACAGAAGCCATGTCATGTAGGAGAAATAGCAAGAAGACTGATGTTGATGGGTTGTAGAGTGAGTGGAGAGGGATGAGATGAAAGAACACTGGAAAAAAACCAGGCTTTAAAAGCCACAGAGAGGACTATTTCAGCACCTCCTCCCAGCCATGTCACCTAGGGGAGCAGGAGAAAGGACATTGTTATGAAGAAAGAGAAGTATCTCTAGAAAAGGAGACCATAGGATCAGACCAAAGGAAAATAAGTACCTGGTAGGACCCCTCATGCTATAGATCAGGGCTCTTGGGGAAGTCACTCACCCAAGCTCACACAGATAAGCAGATGAGCATCGAGTGAGTCCATTTCTCCTGACTTTAAATCTGATAGGGATTTTATAGTGGATCAGTGCAGAAGATCCTCTTTCTGGAAAGAGGAACAAAGAACTAAAGATGTTTCCAGGAGAGGGGATAAACGTGAAAAAAGCAGGGGAAACACACAAATGAATGAGAAAAGAGAGAGACAGAGTTGGAAGCATGATCTCCCCTCTTCTGTCCTCCAAAAGTTGAGGAGAGTCAGGGGAGGGGCAGAGCAAGAAACCAGAAGCAAATCTTAATTTCCCAAAGCAGCGGGAAATCATAAATATTGCTTTCCTCCTTATAGCAAAACCACTCCCCATTTTCTTTACTTCTTTTAGGAAGAAAATGGAATTCCATCATTTTTAGGATTGATCGTTTTGGTGGGGGAGTATTAAGGGGACAGAAGGGTCAGGACGGGCTTCATTTTGTTGAACTTAGACTTGGCTCTCCCTCCAGAACATTGTTCATTGTCTGGAAACAGCTGATCTGGCTTTTATTACTTTTCAGCAATTGTCTATGTTACTAGAAACAGATGTGCTGAGATTTCTGGATAATTTTTAAGTCTGTGTGCTCATACACACATGCACACCCACACCCACAAGCCAACGAGGTCTTAGTCTCAGGCAGTGCCAGGAGAAGCTGGAGAGACCCAAGGAGCAGTTAATAGATAGGGTAAATGGGTGGCTAATGGGGTGCTGGGATACATTAGGAAGAGGAAGAGATGGGACAGAGAGAAGATTGGCAAATAAATGTCACAGTATCTGGGGAAATGAATCAAAGAAATGATCCATGGTTTGTTGAGTTCTTTTCCAAAGCGTTTTAGGATAGGATTATGCCTTGATTTTATTTTAATTTTTGTGTGCTGAGGTTAAAATAGCTACTCAGATGTTGTTTTTTTTTATCTCAGCCATTGTCCATTGTTTGTTGAGTGAATAAATGAATGAATGAGTGAATGAATAAATGAATGAATGAGTGAATGAATAAATGTTCACAAAAGGAGGCAGTGAATTACAAGAACAAGGAGAAGGAGCCAAACTGGAACTAATAATAAAAAGAAGAAATCCATCCATAATGCAATTAAACTTCTCCAAACAGCTAGAAAATTATAGGTTCATTCACTGGGGGGTGGGGTTCTTCTCTAGCAGGACTCTTCCCAAGGTCTCTCTCATCCTTTTGTCCCCTTCTCTCTTTAAATAATCATTCTTCTTCATGCAAATATAGGTGGAAAGGGGAGAACAGTGAAAGGTTAAAATGGAAGCAGGCTATCTTTCAACGACATGGTAATTTTGCTGCTTGGCACAGGGCCAAATGCTCACTGCAGCCACTAGCTGCCATTCCAACATGAGTGAAAGGATCTTTAATAAGAGTGTAAATAAAAGCCAGGCTGAGAAATGAGTTTTCCATCCCAGCAATCACTGGCCTAACCTCTGCTGTAAATAGTCTCTCAGAGCAGCGCAGATGGAGTACCAGCACCTGAGGATCAAGGCAATCTTGGAGCCGTGCAATTTAAACAGCTGGGACCAATTGAAACATGAATTATCTGGGATAGGCTGAGGAATTCCATCTAGCATATTATGTAAAGACAAATAACTTGGTCCTTATTCCCCACCCCCACTCTCCCCCTCCATCCCTCTCCCCCCCTGCCCCTTGCCAAAAAGGAGAGGGAGGAAGGTTAAAACCATTCTTACCCCCCTTTTTTTGGACTTGAGCTGGTATTCCATCTCTAGCTGTTGTCATAATCCAAACCCGAATTTCCTCAAGAGGGGCCATAAGGACAGGCCCCCTAATTTATGGTCATTGATTTCATAGCTGGAAAGTGATTTATCTGACCATGGCTGAGATAGCCGAGGCTGCCAGAAGATCATTGGAGACTTTGTGCATTTCTGATTGGCCTTATTAATTTAGAACAGGGGCTCTGGCTCTTGCTCCAGGACTATCTCCAGCAGGGTTTCTCGACTGAGACAGTGAGATCAACTTGGCAACTGCTCTCTCTCTCTCTGTTGAAGAGGGAGTTTGGGGCTGGGAGAGGTTTAGTTTTTGCTGAAATTCTCAAGCAGGGGTTCTTAACTTAGGATCCATAAACTTGTTTTGTTATTTTTTAAACACTTCAATAACTGTGTTTCAATCTAATTGGTTTCCTTTGTAATCCGTAGAGGTGATGCATTAAAAAAAATATTATCCTGAGAAATCTACAGGCTCCTGAGAGAGAGATCCGTGAAACAAAAAAGATTAAGAACACCTTCTCTAAAAGAATAACTAATTGTTTAAGTTGCTGTGTAGAGAAAATGGGAAAACATCCTCCTTAAAGGCAGTTTAGTTTAAAATCAGGTGAACATTCAAATGAACAGACTCCTGGATTTCTTTCTTTTTTTAGAGGAGCAAAGATATTGGTGTCTTGGGATGGCAAAGCAGGCAGAAAGATATTCCACAAACAACAACAATAACAATAACATTTCCCAGAAGAGAAAGAAGGTTGGGGAGGGGTGCAGAGGGTCTCTAAAAGGTACAGCAAATTATATGAGAAAAGGTCTTCTGCACATCTCTAGTTCTCTACATTGGTGCCTTCCCAGTCACAATAGAAGGTATAAATCACTTGGTAAATTACCAATGCACCACATTTTAAGAGGTCATTGCTTTTGCTTTCTATAGTACCTGTCATTTTAATATCACTACTGAGTGATGGGACTCGGTTGCATAAAAAAAAATGAATTCTTAAAAGGAAAGGGGAATGATGAGTGGGGAGGGTTTGATTTACAGCATTCAGTGGAAAACACTTTCCCAAATTATGTATGTATATTGTACTGGTGTTCATCTATAAATAGTGTCTCTCTCTGCTTTTATATATGTTTCTATATGTGTATAGCTTTCCCAAATATAGGTATTTGGCTGCTGGGCAACATTGAAATAGAAACTCATCAACCTGTTTCTCAGGAAGAACAAAAGCAGGATAGGATGTGTGTGTGAGAGACAGAGAAGGAAAGAGAAAAATAGAGACAGAGAACAAAAGAAAAAGAGAGAGAGAAAGAGGTACGGGAGAGAGAGAAAGGGGGGGAGAAAGAGAGGAGAAAAAGAGAAAGGATAAAGGAGAGAGAGATTGGGGGTGGGGGGAAATGGAGAGCCAGGGGCAGGTTGGTGTCACACACACAGAAGCACTATCATTTCTTTTATTTATAGCTCTAACCAGAAAAATAGACTGGGAGCAGCTGAGTACCAATTTATTTTGCTGCCTGAACTGATGAGTGCTTGGCTTAAATGTCATTGAGTTGGAAGGTTGCACATTTCATTCACTGCCAGGTTAGACCCAGCTTTGAAGCAGGTCTAGGAGCTGATCAGTAATTGTTCTGCCGCCTAGAAAGGTGGGAAAGAGCGGTCCTGCTTCGGGGAATTGGCTCGGTAGGGGATGAGTGCCTCCTGTCATCATAAACCATTCCCATCAAACTCAACCTGACCACAAACTAAGGTGGTCCATTTATCCCCACTCCAAGGGCGCAGAGATGCAGGAGGTAAGTTTTGCTTCCCTGAACAATGAAGTGATAGGAAAACCCAAGTTGTAGTTGAGTTTAAGCTGGGATATAAGCATATGCTGGCCCTGTGGATTCTCCCTTAAAGCTGCCAGGAGGAGCTCTGTAACATCTGAAGGGCTCCCTGGGTGCATGTGGTCAAATTTGTGGTCTATATCTTCCATGAAACTAAATGTTTACAAGGTGCCAGGGAGTTTGTGGGGGGGGGGGGAAGTCAGTTAAAAGAATGTATCTCCTGTGAATATTTTTAAAATGAGAAAATAATGAAAAACTCAAGGAACACCAATAAATATTTCTTTTGAGTATTTTTGCTTCCTTTTAAAAATGTACAGTGGTCCAAGCAAACTGGAAAAATCCGTCTGAGAAGACAGAAAACATAGATTTGTAGGATTCAGAGCTGGACCAAACCCAAGAGATCATTTAATTTAACCTCTTTATTTGATAAATTAAGAAAGAGGTCCAAAGAAACTCAACATAGCTAATAAAAAGCAGAGTGAAAATTCAAACCAAGGTCTTCTAATAAAATTCCACTACATGATTAAAACCAACAAGATGCCAGGTTTTTAAAAAGAAATTTGTAGCAAATTTTATCTTTGAATAATCACAGTTTACTGGTCTTCTTCATGACTGGTCCCAATATGCAATCTGCCCTAGAGAATCAACTAAAAAACTAATAGAAATAATCCACAGCTTTAGCAAAGTTGCAGGATATAAAAATCCACAGCATTTTTATACATTACTAACAAGATCCAACAGCAAGAGATACAAAGAGAAATTCCATTTAAAATAACTATCAATAATATAAGCTATTTGGGAATCTATCTGCCAAGGAAAAGTCAGGAACTATATGAGCAAAACTACAAAACACTTTCCACACAAATAAAGTCAGATGTGAAGAATTGGAAAAATATTGAGTGCTATAATATGCAATCTGTATGACACAACATGCCAGTTTATAAAGAAAACAAATTTTTCCCATGTGGTATTTTGTGTGTTTTTCCTAAGGAAGTCCTGGGACCTACCAGGTAATGGTGCCCAATCTGATTCATGAGCTTCATAATAAATACGAGTCAGCATTTTTATAGCATTTAGGATTGGCAGAATTAGAATTATCGTCTCATTTCATCCTCTACAATGACTCAGGAAGATGAGTTATCATTCTCTTCATTTTATGGATGGGAGACAGAGCTTGCAATTAGCCCAGAAGCATCCGAGGCTAGATCTGAATTCCCTGTCTCCTGACTCCAGGTCCAGGGCTTTTCCACTGTGCTGCCTAATCTTCCCTTCTCTCCTGTGCACTGCTGTTCTTTCAAGTGGAGACTGGATTGTACAACCAGTGTGACCTTGGGCAATCCAACTAACCTACCTGAGCCTGCCAGCAACTGGTGACACGGTAGATAGAGTGCTGGTCCTGGCGTCAGGAGAATCTGAGTTCAAATTCAGCTCACTCACTAGCTTATTAAGTCCTGTTTACCTCAGTTTCCCCATCTGTAAAATGAGCTGAAGAAAAAAATGGCCAACTATTCCAGTATCTTTGCCAAGAAAATTTCAAATTGGGTCACAGAGAATCAGACAGGCCTGGAACAACTCAATAACAAATCAAGTTTCTTCATCTATATAATGAGAGGTTAGATTAGAAGGTCTCTGGGTTTCCTTCCAACTCTAGATTCAGAAGACATTAGTCAAGAATGCTGTAGAGAAGATTCCTTTTTGGGTAGAGATTAGAATAGATGATGGCCTCAGAAGTCCCTTTTACCTGAACTAGGACCTCCACTAACTTTTAGATATGTTTAAGGTGATAAAGTCACTTAACAATGACTACATAAAACTATAAAACAGGACCTGCCTCCCAGGATTCTTATGAAGATCAAATGAGATAATAATGAAAGGGGTTAGTACAATGTCTAACACATAGTATCACATATACATAGACACGCACCCCAATAGAGAGATGTATGAGAGAGACAGAGACAGACAGACACAGAGACAGACAAAGAGACAGAGAGAATGAGACAGAGACAGAGAAACAGAGGTATTATTCCTTGAAACATTAGGTATTATTACTTTTACTAAACTTACTTCTCTCTCCAAGGAGATACATCTTTGAACTATAATTCAATGTAAAGCAAACCAAAAAGAGACAGAATATAATTTTTAAAAATACTTCACTAGCATTCCTCTCCAGCCTATACCATCTTCCTCTTCCCTTCTTCCCTTCACCCTTGTTTCCAACTTCCTTTTTATGTTCCCCTATTAGAATGTAAGCTTTTAAGGACAAGACTATTTTTTTTCTTTGCTTTTACTATATTCCCCAGACTTAAACACAGTGGCCGGCATATAGTAAGTCTTAGTAAATGTTTGTTTGTTACCTTGGGGCTCACTTAGATATCCCATCATAGCATGGTGGTGATCCTGGGCTTTCAAAGGCTATGCTAATGAAACACGTGTGTGGTAGGTTCTACTATGATGAAAAGGTCTGTGTCTATCATCCAAGGATTGGGCCAGCTCAGTTCAGAGAAGCTTATCACTAAAATGTCAGTCACTGGACAATGAATTTTTTTTTATGCAACAACAACTCCCAAAGTTCATCCACTAAGAATATAGTATATTGGCAAACTTTGTCAGTAAAACAACATCAAATCATAGATCCTCAACATACATAACAAAACAGCAAAAAGTATGATACAAACAATAAAATGCCAGAGAAGGGAGACATCACTGGGGGCTAGGATGAGGAAGCAGGAGCACTTGAACATACCTAGAGTGCAGTTTGCAACTCAGTGGGGTCTTGATAAATGTGTTTTTCTGTGTGGCAGAAACACAAATGAAAAATATTATTTCATTTTCCTTAGTAATAATTTATTTTAATAATACTTTAAAAATAGTGGGCTAAAAACGCCAATATAATTATAGTAAATTTACTTTAAAAGGTAAAATTTTACAAGCCTCAAATTCACTTTTGCAATTGATGAATCCAAGTTTCATCTCAGCTGTCTGCATGGTGGAGTTGCTAATGAACTGGGAAATGATGGAGAGGAGGCAAAGTTGGAGGAAGCAGCAATGGGTCAGGATATTTACAAGCTGAACAACCACCTGTGAATAATCAAACATTCACAGATCTGACTACTGTTCAGAAGCTGTATGGAGACAATGGTCCTAAATCAGTTGTTCTCCTATGCATTTGGGAGATTTTAGATTCAGCTCCTTTCATTGTCAGTCATCCTCTGACTAGGGAGTTAAATTTGTCCCTTGATTTCTTGATTAGTAACTTGCCCAGAGTCCCATAGTGTTTCAGCAGGACGAAGATAATAACTCTCAGCCTCATGGATTCTAGGCTTTTTCCTTCAAAACTACATCATTTCTTCTTGAGCAGAATATTACACTACTCAGTCAGGAAGACAAGGAGGGGGAAGAAAAAGAAAGAGAGAAAGGAAGGAAGGAAAGAAGGAAGAAAAAGAAAGAAAGAAAGAAAGAA
>JAJPUD010003509.1:33019-86686 GCA_023553655.1 Myrmecobius fasciatus
AAGGAAGGAAGGAAGGAAGGAAGGAAGGAAGGAAGGAAGGAAGGAAGGAAGGAAGGAAGGAAGAGAAAAAGAAAGAAAGGAAGAAAGAAAAAGGAAGGAAGGAAGGAGGCAGGGAGGTTTAGAGGGAAGGAAGGAAGGAATAAAAAGAAAGAAAAGAGAGAGAAGGAGGAAGGGAGGGAGGGGAAAGAGAAGGAAGAGAGAGGGAAGGAAGGAAGGGAGAGAGAAATAGGGAGGGAGAAAGAAAGGGAAGAAGAGAGAGGAGGGAGATAAGTGTATGCATAAGGTAGAAGAATTCTAAATCAGATCATTACACACTCATCTGGGTAAGAAAATAGGAACCTCATTTATAGGAAATTTATTCCTCCTTGGGAGATTGAAGAAGACTAAAGAAAGCATGCTTATTATCCACCATGGAAATACTTAGTGAGAATTTGCTCAGCAGAAACTTGGAAACTATTAAGCTCTGATGTTCCATTACTTACATGGCCCTTACAGACTTCCATTCCCTGGCTTTTACTAAACTTACTTCTCTCTCCAAGGAGATGCATCTTTGAACTATAATTCAATGTAGAGCAAACCAAAAAGAGACAGAATATAAGTTAACAGTGTCTCAAAATAAGTAAATAAAAATCCAACAGAGCTTCAAACTTGAAAAAAAATTTTCATTGTAGGTTAAATACAGCAAAGAATAAGCTTGTTTGCTTTTTAAAATGCTGCACCATCCTCCACAATTTCTGGTCTGTGCAAGATTGCCTCTTACAGAACTATACTGTTTCTAGGACTTGGTTTTCCTGGGAGGACAGTACCTTGATTTCAAGTATTGGAATAGAAGGGTAACTCTGTCCAGCAGTAAGAATTTTAGCCAGTCTGGGCAGTCAGAAAAGCTTTCAGGGATATGGCAAATTCCAGCAACAGATCTGGGCACCAAGCCTTGGAGAGCTCCCCCTCCCCTAGAAGTACCAGACAAACTGAGGAGGGCTCTTTACCCCTGCTGCCACTCCCAACCCCCCACTGCCTTCTCAGGCCCCACTCCAGGCTTCAACTTGTCCTGTCTCTGTACCCACATACACATCATTTCTTTCCACCTTCACCCAACACCAGTAGAATATAAGCTCCCTGAGGGCAGGGATTGCTGATTTTTATACAATTATCCCTTTCCATATCTCAGTGGTTAGGGGTGCGGTACCCCCACAATCTAGAAAATCCATTTTTTGCCCCCCACTCCTTCATACCAGAGAACAAGTCTGAATTTTTTTCTTTGTCTTTTGTGGAGTGTGTACAGTACTTTATTGTAAAATTTATGTTAAATATTTGGTCATAAGCTATATGTAAGTTAATGTTAAGTAAAAATACTATATGAAAAAAACTTTTTTTCTGTGTCATCTGCTGGCCTTTACACATCATCTGCAGCTGCTGCCAAAAATCCCCCCAAATTCCCATTCATTTCTTATGCCAATTGGCAATAGATTGAAACCATGATATGAAGAATCTGGATGTAGGAGGGCTAACGTATTTATTTTATTATATATTTATATGTATATATATATATATATAATAGTATATATTAGGGTGGAGAGGGACCCTGAACCTATGATTTCATCAATATGGAGAATTGCTAGGGTGGAAACCATCTCATGTCCAGGCCCACCCATTCCCCAAACCACTTCTCCATCCCCTACCTATCCAGGTCTGCAACTACTTTGTAACTCCGTTTTAGAGCACTGCCTTCATCACAAAGGGAGTATGTGTCTAAGGGAGGATTTGAACTCAGTTTCTCCTTACTTATTATCTTACACATATTCATGTTTGTTGAATTGATCAATGAATTTCATCTGCCTAAAAATGTTGCATGTGGGGCAGAACAAGACCTTAGAGTGTGACTTGCCCCACAAGAAAAATGGCCCTGATATAATCCATGGCTAAAAGAGGCTAAAAGAATTTGTTATCACTTTCTACCTGATAATATTTGCCTATGGAAAGAAATAGGAACTAGAAGTATACAAATAACTACCCTGTTGTTAAGAATGCCTTGACCCATACCCTTTGATCCACCAGTTTCTTTACTAAGTCTGTATCCCAAAGAGATCATAAAAAAGGGAAAAGAACCCACATGTGCAAGAATGTTTGTGGCAGCCCTTTTTGTAGCGTCAAGAAACTGGAAACTGAATGAATGCCCATCAATTGGAGAGTGGCTGAATAAATTATGGTATATGAATGTTATGGAATATTATTGTTCTGTGAGAAACGACCAGCAGGACGATTTCAGAGAGGCCTGGAGAGACTTGCATGGACTGATGCTGAGTGAAGTGAGCAGAACCAGGAGATCATTATACACAGCAACAAGACTATATGATGAGCAACTGTGATGGACTTGGATCTTTTCAACAATGAGGTGATTCAAGGCAATTCCAAAAGACTTGGGATGGAGATAGTCATCTACATCCAGAGAGAGGATTATGGGGACTGAATGTGGATCACAACATAGTATTTTTACCCTTTTTTATTGTTGTTTGCTTGCTTTTTTTCCTTTCTCATTTTTTCTTTTTGATATGATTTTTCTTATGCAGCATGATAACTGTGGAAATTTGTTTTAAAAGAATTACATGTTTAACTATTTTGGATTACTTGCTGTCAAGAGGAGTGGGGTGGGGGAAAAGGAGGGAGAAAAATTTGGAACACAAAGTTTTGCAAGGCCAAATATTAAAAACTATCTTTGCATATTTTTTGAAAATAAAAAGCTATTAATTAAAAAAGAATGCCTTGGTCCAGCTGGCTCTGCCCAAAGACCCCCTAAGGTGGTCACCTGTATAATATGAATGGATGGGGCAAGGTGGGAAGGAAGGGAGATTTTCCTCCAAATATCTCCTCCATATACTTTCCCTCATTTTGTCTTCTCTAAAGGCAGTTCAAAGAATGATGACATTGTACCAGAAGTATAGAACTTAGAGTCAGATGAGGTTCAAAGCCTGCCTCTGACATTTCCTAGCAATGTGACAATGAACACAGCTTCCTAGAGCCTAGGCTAACATTAGAGCTCTGTGTAAATACCAACAATTATTATTCACTGTACTTCCACACAAAA
Organism: Myrmecobius fasciatus; assembly: GCA_023553655.1. Lineage (NCBI taxonomy): Eukaryota > Metazoa > Chordata > Mammalia > Dasyuromorphia > Myrmecobiidae > Myrmecobius > Myrmecobius fasciatus. The sequence continues at coordinate 36,102 of JAJPUD010003509.1, forward strand.
GATCAATTTATATGCTCAGACTAATATTTACTATCATGTAGGGCAATCGGAGCTCCAAAGTCTGTGCTATTTCACCATAACTCTCATTGCTTATCCAGATACCCAACTGACATGTCCTAAATATGGTGTCCCCAAAATTACCAGACATGCTTCTGACCCAGACCCCAGCCATTACCGAAGGAAGAAGGTGTACGGGGTGGGGGGAATGACCCAAGTGGCTTGGTCCCTCCTTCTTTCAATCTGTAGGTTCCATCTCTTAATCACTGAATGGATGTTGCCTCATTCAGACTGAAGCCTGGTGAAGACCGTAGCTTAAAAAGATAAAGTTTCCCACTGTAGCCAGGGTCATCTCCAGTCGTCCTGACCAGCCCCCTCTCACTTCAATCCAGTCCACTTGCAAGTCATGACATCACCTTCCTGATGTCATGTTGAGAGCAAGAGACAAATAGCAACAACAATCCATCCTTATTGCATCTATTCCCAGCCACAAACTGAATTATCTCTCAGTTCCTTGAGGCATCTGTAAAATGAGAACTAGATGGCTTTGGGGTTCTTTCTAGCTCTGATGAGAGAGTTGAATCCCCTGCTCTGACAACAATCAGTATAAGTACTCTTCATATGCTGGGCACAGCTCTGAGCCTAAGAGCCTGGAGTATGGCAGAGATCCTAACTAACCAGCTTCTGACCCAACCTCTCTAGCCATCACTGAGGGGAGAAATCATTTCCTTGCCACTAGCTTCATCAACGCTGACCAACTTCCCAACAAGGAGACAGACCCTGGCAGTGACAGTGACCTCCAGACACTGCTCCTGCTTCTAGCTCAGCCCTCATAGCCATCATCCAGGGAAACCACTCTTGTGCCATACCTGCCACCTGCCAATCAGCTCTCATACATAAAACCAGCGAGCCAACCTACCTGAGAAAAGCTGGCGTCCTGAAGGAAAGGTTAAGGCAGTGAGAGCCAGGTGCATTGAACCACCCACCCCCTTGATTGCTATCTCCCCTCAGACCCTGCCGGGGACAGCCCAGGACCCTGGTCCTGGGAGCCTTGGGACAAATGCCAATAAATAATGACGTTATAGAAGAGACTTTAGCCTCTGCTTTGCTACTGTACCTTAAGGACCATAAAACCTCTCCATTCAATATGCAGCTGAAACCCTTCCCATGTTTTGTTTTCCCTAATTAGAATTTGAACTCCTTGAGGACAGGGACTGTCTGATTTTCTATCAATATCCCCAGTGCTTAGCATATCACATAGGAAGCATTTAATAAATGCTTCACTCATTTATTCATTTCATTTCCACAAAATTCTGTCCTTCCCATTTTCTTTCTTTCTCTTCTATTTATTTCTTGTTCTTAAGGTGTTTTTTCTTTCCTCCATATTTTATTCTAACCCTGACATTTTATAGCACGGGTTCTTAACTTAGAGTCTGTGAACTTCAAAAATATATATTTGATAACTATTTCAGCATAATTGGTTGCCTTGGCAATCTACGTATTTTATTTTATATTTTTGAAAACATTTTCCTGAGAAGGGATCAATAGCCTTCTCCAGAGTACAAAAAGGCTCCATGACATTAAAAAAAAGATCAAGAATTGCAAGTCTAGATGGGCTTTTTCTGTGTTTATTCTTCTGGGGACATTTTCACTGACAAAAATCCCTGTGTACTTTTTCTCTCTTCTATTCTGCAGAATTTTGAGAGTGTATAGCATATAGTAGGGCAGACTTGGACTGAGTTTGAATCCCTAAATTTGAGTCCTTGCTTTGCCACTTATCTTTATGGTACAAGCAACCTCTCTGAACTTTGTTCTTACCTTTAATAGCAAGACAAAGGTACTTGCACAAGATACCTCACCAGTTTGTGAGAATCAAATGAGAGCAAATATAAAGCGCTTTGAAGACCTTAAAATGTTCCGTAAGTATAAGCCAATTTCTCCTCCATCTCTCTGCCCTAGCTCAAAGATCCCATTTCCCCTTTGCCTTCTAATCACCTCCTACCCCAGCACAGGTCATCCTATCTTCTTTTCAAGTAGTCACCTTAGCACAAATGTCATGATTTTAAAAGAAAAGTGAAATCCTTGTAACATTTTTTTTAGAAAACCAAATTCTTGCATCAACTATGTCTAAAATATGTCTCAATTCCAATAGACTTAGAATGGAAAATGCCATCCACATCCAGAGAGAGAACTATGTGGATTGAAGCATTGTATTTTCATCTTTTTTGTTTGTTTTTTTTTCTCATGTTTTTTTTTTTCCTTTTGGTCTCATTTTTCTTGTACAACATGACAAATATGGAAATATATTTAAAGGGATTGTACATGTATAACCTATATCAGATTGCCTGCTATCTTGGGGAGGAGGGACAGAAGGAAGAAGGAGAGAAAAAATTTGGAACAAAAAAAATCTTTTAAAAATGTATGTTGAAAATTATCTTTACATGCTTTTGGAAAAATAAAATACTATTGAGGAGAAAAAAATAAAATATATGTCTCTTTGTGTATTTTGGGTCTATAACCTCTCTGTCAGGAGTTGGGTAGCATGGTTCATGATCGGTCTCCTCAACATTTTTGTACATATGGGTACTTTTTTTAAACTTCTTTTGGGTATGAGCCCAGTAATGGACTAAGTTCAAAAGACATGCATAATTTGGTGAATTTGGGTTATAGTCCCAAACTAATTTTTGAAACGGCTTGACCAATTCAAAGCTCTGCCCATATTATTAGCAGTTTTATATCAATTTGATCAGTTGCTTTTCTTCTTTTGAGCCCTTTCTATTCATGTCCTTTGAGCATTTATTGGGAAATGTCTCATTTGCTTATATATTTGAATCAGTTGTTTATATATTTTTGATATCTGACATTTATTAGAGAAATTTCTGGCAAAGATTTTTCCCAGTTGCCTATTTCTTTTCTTATTCTAACTGCATTGATTTTGTTTGTGCAAAACATTTTCATTTCTGTGTAATCAAAATTGTTTAATCTTCTTGATCCTCTCCAGTGCTTGTTTGATCAAAATTGTTCCTCTACCTGTAGTTATGGAAAGAATCTCTCTGCTTCTCTAATTTGTTTATATTGTGACCTTTTATATCCAAGTCTTGTTCTATTTGGAGCTAATTATGGTATATAGTATAACTGTTGGTTTAAAACCCATTTCTAGCACACTGCTTTCCAGCTTTCCTAGCAGGCTTTGTCCAAAAGATAGTATCTTTGGGTTCAATGAACATAATGCTACTGTGTTCTACAGATTGACTTTTCTATTTTTAAACCAGTACCAGATAGTCTTACTATTACATACTTGTATGTAATTTGAGGTCTGATACTATTAGATCTCTTTCCTTCTCACTTTTTATCAATATTACCATTCTAGGAAGAGAATTTTAGTGCCTCCTATCATTTTATTATGATCATTTTTGTTGTTGTTGCAGTTTGTCTAGCTTTTCTTTTAACAACTTAGATGCTAAGCCTTTTGGTGTTTCCCCACACATATGTATGTATGTAATTTTTTCATTGTCTCTAATGCCTCAGAATCTGGCTTTCCTGTCTATTTCTTTTGACATTATTAATTCTTCCTTTCCTGCCTTACATAGTATGGATGTATAGTCACCAAAAAGTCTTGTATCCACAGTTGATTGATACTGTTGTGGATGTCCAAACAACTGTCACCTATCAAGAATTATGTGGAGTGGTGGTCCGTCATCCTGTCAGTAAGTAGGGAATGACTATAGCAGCTGTAGTGGGTCAAGCCTGAATGGCAGCTAAAGCCAGGAGACAATGCAGAATTTATCAGCAAATTAATTAGTGCTACTTCAGAAACACAGGAAATTGTTACCCACAAGGGACATTGCCAATGGCAGGTGGGGAGCCCCATCATACAGCTCAGTGGGAGAGGGTTGCAGTCCCAGCAATTTATTGCTTTTTGGGGACGAAGGAAATTTTATCAGGCTTATCAACAATTGAAACATATTACTTCAAAAGCCCCCAAATTATCAAGGGATATTTCCAAAAATGGCTGGTAAATATGACAGCCTTATTTCCTACCTGCACTGAGTTGCAATAATCCTTTTTCTTCTCCTCAGTTAAGACTGCTATCACTACCTAGATCTCAGGTAACTGGTAGGAGGATAAGACCATTACACCACTACAGGGACGACAGCTCCAGCTCTCTCCCTCTCTGGGCTGGGGGAGAAGTGAAGGACAGAGGATCTGGGAATGAGGGGAGGGGATTATTGCTGAAATCCAGGAATATTATGTCTACATTGCTTTCATCTACCAGTCTAGTAGCCTTGTTGTAAAAGAAGATGAAGATGTTCACGCTTTCTATTGATGTTGCTTGCATTATATTTTCCTTCTCAGATTTTTTTTCTTATAGATCCTATTTTTCTTGTACACAAGATAACTTGTGTATACACATATTCAATTTGTCAAGTATTTTAACATAATTAATATCTAGGGGAGGGGGTGAGTTGTAGGAGGGAAAAATTTGTATCAGAAAGCTTTGCAAGGGTCAATGTTGAAAAATTACCCATACATATGTTTTGCAATAAAAAGCTTTAATAAAAAAAATTTTTAAAAGAAGATGACGATGATTGAATGTGATCTTGTTCTTTTTTTTCATTTTTCACTTTTTATTATTTTGAAGTTGAAAAATACAAACATTTCCTTATGTAAATACGAGAGGGAATATTTGGATCCCAACCCTACTTTTTTATCTCATAGTTAATGCAGGCAATTAGCAGAGAGTAGATAATAGAAGTAATGAGATATTTATAAGTTAACAAGGTGTTAATGGCCTGAAACCCATCTAAGGAGTGGGAACACCGTAATTACAAGAAACAACTTCATTGGATGAGCAAAAATTACTCATGCTTTTCTAGGGCTTTAAATCGTTGCATGAGTTTATCAGTTCATCTGTATGAGCCATATCTTTAAAGCTAACTTATTCAGTGAATAGCAGATACTATAACCAGCAGGAAAAGAGATTCACATTGTAGAAAAAAGGGGTCAGATGAGAAAGGAAACCATTTCCAGGAGCACAGAAGAAAGCTGGGAAGAGAGAAACAAATTGATGTTCAAGCTGGGCTAAAGAAGGTATTATTTTTTTAAAATTCTTTAATTGGGGTTAAATGACTTGCCCAGGATCACACAGCTAATATTAGGTGTCTGAGGCCAAATTTGAACTCAAGTCCTCCTAACTGCAGGGCAGATGCTCTATCCATTGCACCATCTATCTACCTGCCCCAAAAGTAATCTTTAAGGAAAGAAATTACTTTCAGGCCCTGTAACACCAGAGAAGTGAATAGCCTTGGCCACATGTTCCTTACACGGGTGCCCTAGAATGCCACTGTACTTTTAAATTTGTGCTGATTCTTCCCATAGCAAATGAATGTATTTGTAAGAAAGTGAGACCTAAATTTATGGGGGAATATTTAGTATCTCCAGAGCAGCTGGACAAGGCAGTGGGTAGAGCACTAATTCTGAAATCAGGAAGACTTATTTTCCTGAGTTGAAATCTGGCCTCAGATACTTCCTAGCTGTGTGACCCTGGGCAAGTCACTTAACCCCATTTCCTCAGTTTCCTAATCTGTAAAATGAGCTGGAGAAGGAAATGGCAAACCACTTCTACCAAGAAAATTCCAAATGAAGTCACAAGTTAGACACCACAGAAATGACTTAGCACCCAAAATTTTGTACCCACTATTTTTTCTTTACTATTTTTTACTATTACTAATTTTCTACCCTAGAATTTATGGTGATAATTGCCTCTTATGGGTCCAAACCTGAAAATCTATGACTGCTAAGTTGAGAAAGGTAACTCTCAGGGGATACTACATAGAGAAAAGGGGAGAAAAGTTTTGTATGACACCATAAAAATTTGTTACATATAACTTGTTTTTTTTAAGTACAATATTAAATTTAACAAGTTATTTCTTACACTGCACTACTTTTCTCTGTCTCTTCCTGAATTTTATTCTGCTTTCCTTTGTGTATTTTTTAAAATTTCCATAGCTCTTTTCTTTCTTACTTGTTTTTTTTGTTTTCATTGTCATTAAGTATGCCCTCCAAAACACACATATACACACACACACTAAAAAAAGGTCTCATAATAAAGAAAGTATTCAAGAAAAAAATCTATGTATTTGCCATGTCTGAGATTATATAAGAAAAAATTCACAATGTGATTCTTTATCAGTCTTCTGGAGTTATGAGTAGACATAGCATTGATGGTTCTTAAGACTTTCACAAGGGGGAGCATTTGGGAAGATGGTTGAATAGGTCAGAAAATTCCAAGCTCTCCAGATTTCCCCCCACCAAAAAAATATAAAAGTTGCACCTCAGGGTGAACATAGATGGGTGAAAATAAACAACACTTGGGGCTGAATAGGGGTCCTCCTAGGCCAATCAGAGAAGCCTTGAAGAAAGACTCCAGGACAGTGGATTAACCAGTATGAAATGTCAATATACCTCTAGAGAAGCTCTGCTAATAAGGAACACCAGTCATGTTCTGCTGAGCTGCTGCCCTGGGCAAGAAGGAGCCAGCATATCCAGTGAGTGCAGAAGAGGTAAGGCAGGGTAGCTGCTGGCTGCTGGCACTTACCACAGGGTGAAGTTCTTGATTTGGGGTTCCAGGTCAGAGGGGAGAATTGGGGAAACACCTGCCAGAGGGAACTTCCCCTTCCCCAAGCCCAGGACTAGAGATGATTACACTATTAAGTTCTTATTTAAAAAAAAAAAAAAAAAGCAGGCAAAGGAGAAAGAACCCAACCATAGAAAGTTACTATGGGAATAGGAAAAACCAGGGTTCATATTCAGAGGAGGATATTGAAGTTAAAAAAACAAGCCTCTCCTACCCCAAGAGTAATGTTAAATGACTACCTGCCAAAAAAGAATTTATAGAAGATCTCAGAAAAGACTTTAAAAATCAAATGAGAGACTGAGGAAAAATTCAAAATGAAATAAAATAAGAACCATCCAAGAAAGATAAGAAGATTATGAAAAGAGAGACAATCAATTAGAAAAGAAAATCCAGAATCTTAAAGAAGGAAATGAATCTTTGAAAATTAGAATTGGACAATGGGAAGATAGTAAAGTTGTTAAGAGACCAAGACATAATAAAACAAAATATAAAGAATAAAAAAAATAGAAGAGAATGTAAAACATTTTAAAAGAAAAACAACAGATCTGGAGAACAGATCAAGAAGAGAAAACACAATATGATAATAATTATGATCAGGAGTAGAATTTATTAGAAAAAATTATTAGGGGAGTAGTCTCAGACAGTCCAACTTTTAAAAAATCCAATCAAGAGAGAAATCTATATGATGTCATCCATATTAATATCATTTTAGATATATGTATATGTGTGTATAAGTATTGTTCATGTGTATATATATATGCATTGTCTTGTGCAGGTATGCACACATGTGCACATGTATGGTTGGGTCACATGCAATGCACATATACACATATGTATCCATGCTTAACTGCAGTCTGCTTGAGGAAGATGGATGGGGAAGAAAGGGGGAGAAAAAAAGAATAAAGTAAAAAGTGCACAGGAAAGAACAAAAAAAACCCTATAAGAAAAAGGAAAAAAAAAGATTGACAGTCATGAATTCACTGAATCACATCATTAAAATGGAAATTTATTGTTACCTATTTTGAATCTTCCCCATGTTCTGCTGAACACATGACAATGTTTAATTTGTTTTTTTGTTTTTCTGTTTTTCTTTTTCTATTTTATTTTTTCTCATTTCTTATAAATTTTAAATAAATATGTTTTTAAAAGTCTTTCATATTTGTTTTCCTTTAAAATAATGTGATTATTGTATTGACTTTTTTCTTGATTCTTCTCATTCCAGTTTTCATCAATTCAAGTCTTTTCAGGTCTTTTGTCATTTCTTATATTACAATAATACATTATTCCACTCATGTTATAATTGGTATTACTTAGTCCTCTTCTAAAATAACATGCCATTATATTTATGTTATGATTCCCCAATAAATGTGCAAACACTTTTTCTCTGTTGTTTTTTTAACAAAAAAAAAGTTTATTTTAAATGTTTGTGTGCATATGGATATATATACATATATATATATATGTACTTTCCCTTTTTCTTTACTTTCTTTGTTATATTTCTTTACTAGTTGTATTTTCCCAGTTTAATAACTTTTGGGGGATAGTATCAAATTGTTTCCCAAAATGGTAGGACCAAATCAGAGCTCCACTATCAGTATAGTAAAGGTGTGTGTAGGAGAGTCAATAGTAGAAAGAAAGAATTCTGGAATTGGAGTGAGATATTGTGGATTCAGATAAATAGATGATACATGTATCTCTTCCAGCTCTAAATGTTCTGTCCTAACAGCCCCTCCAATAATGATCACTTTCCTTTATCTTCAACATTGCCAAACAATGACCAAATAAGGCTTGGGCTAGGAATACAAAAAGAAATAAGAAGAGAGAGTTCGTGCCTTCAAAGAGCTTATCTTCAAAAGGAAACTGAAAAGGGGCACTAGTGACAAAGGTACTGGGAGGAATACTGTGAGGAAATCCAGAGTACAACCTAGAAAAAACTGAGACATGGATGGTCTGTCTCCTTAAATGGTGGTTCTCAGAGTAATAATCCAAACGAGGAGACAGGCCAGAGTGAAAATACTTCTCATGGGTGAATTCCAGGGCAGGAATGAATGACCTTTAGGATGAAGAGCTGGGGCCTGGGAGAGCAAGTGGAGAGTATAGCTTTGAGAAGGCCATCTTTATGTGGTCCATTATATTTATAATTTTTCTAATATTGAATCATCTCTTCATTTTCTAGTATAAATGCAACATGGTCATTGTGTGTAATCTTTAAATATTTTGTTGTAGTCACTGTTAATTTTTAAATATTTTTACATTGATAGTTTTATCTTTTTCTCTCTCTAATTTAGGTATCAAGCTTCATAGAATAGAAATCAAGTCTTATAGATCTTTGTAGGATGCCTTCTTTATCTTTCAAACTTTCTATAAAACTGGAATTTATTGCTCTTTAAATATTTGATAGACTTTACTGGTAAATCTATCTAGTGCTGTGCCCCTTTTCTTTGGGAGTGCATCTATGTCTTGTCTAATTTGTTTTTCTATGATTTGGTCATTTAAAATTTCAATTTATTTTTTTCTGTTATAATTTTGTAAATATTCATCCATTTCATTTAAATAATCAATTTTGTTGGAATATAATTGGGCAAATAGTTTCTTAATTATTTCCTTCTTATATTTTGAATTATTTAAATTTTTTGTCTTGGCAATTTGGTTTCCTTTTTTAAAAAAAATGATTAGCTAATAGTTTACTTTATTCATTTTTTTTTTTTTTTAGCTTTTTTTGCTGAGGCAATTGAGGTTAAGTGACTTGCCCAGGGTCACACAGCTAGGGCATGTTAAGTGTCTGAGACCAGATTTGAACTCAGGTCCTCCTGACTTCAGGGCTGGTGCTCTATCCACTGCGCCACCTAGCTGCCCCTTACTTTATTCATTTTTAAGAATTCTTAATTTGACTTCTGTTTATCCTTTCTTTGACTTTAAAATGTTACATTTTTATGTTTTATTGGGGTTAATCTATTTAAAATTATTCTAGTTTTTCAGTTTTAAGCTCATTTCACTCATTTTTAAATTCTTCTTGCTTTTTTAGTTGTCTCTCCAAAATTTAGGCATATTGTCTCATTTTTGTAATTTTGTAACTTTGTAAACTTTGATGAATTAATTCTGTGATTTTTTCTTTGACCCACATAGGGACTATGTGTTAAATTACAATGGCCCCATTTAAACTTGAATCCTTTCTTCAAATATCCTTTTGTGTTTTTGTGTTTTATTGTGGTGTGAACAATGAAACATTTTTTTTTATTTCTGCTTTTATGCATTTGTTTGAAGTTTCTGTGCCCTACTTTTAATAATCTGGTAAAACCTATGGATCCTTTCTCAGAATTCTTTAAATTCATAAAACAAAATACAAAATATTATAAAGGAAACCATTATATTGAAAGTAAAACAAGTTCATGGACCATTGATAGAGTCTCTATCTTAAGAATACTTTTGAAATGGTGCCATATGGAGTCGAGCATTAAATATATAGTTTTCTGTTTTCAGTCAGTGATTTCCAGAGATCTATCATACCCAGATTTTAAAAAATTCTCCTTACGTCCTTAAATATTTTTCTTGCTTATTGTTTTTTAGATTTGTCTAGTTTTAAAAAGTAAACCTAGTGGTCCCTGCAATTATAATTATGCTATTTCTCTAAGAACTTTAAGTAGACATTTTGAGCTTTAATGTGTGTGTATATACATATATATTACATATTGATATAATTTAACTATATCTAGTATCTTTAAGCATAACATTACTTTCAGCCATATCTTTGTTTACTGATACCTTAGAGGAAATTATGTTTTCTATCTGTTTTTTTAATTCTCTTGTAACATAAATTCTGCTCTAGATTCTAATTTTTTAATTCATTGTAAATCTTTATATCTTGTGTTTCTTGCAAACAAAATGCTCCCTTCTATTAGCCTTCTCCACTTATTTGATTATTTTTACATCCCATTCACATTTAGTTGAATGTTAACTTTATATTCACCTCCATAACATCCATAATTGGAAAAAAGAAGAAAATTGACCAAATTTAAATTGATCAGATTAAATTGATCATTAGTAATCTATTATCAAATTGTTATATTTCTACTCCTGTCCTGTCTTCAGCAAATCATGACCCCCCAATCTCTGACTTTTACATTATCTTTCTCCTTTCAATCCCTTCTTTATAAGATACACATGATATTTGTTGTTTGTAACTATTTCCTCTGAAACTCCTCTCTTCCTGTTAAGTTAAATATACTTTCACAACAAATTCTGTGTATGTGTTCCATCCTCCTTTTCTTTGTGCAACTAAGATTGAATTTGATGAAATGGCAGCTCCCTTTACCCCTTTCTCTACTTTGATACTCTTCTTCTCAAGTATCCCAATTATAACAATTTTTGCCCTAACTTCATCTGTTCTGTACTTATTCCTTTTTTTTACCCTCCCCATTTTTAATGCTATCAGCAAAATAACAAAACCACATCCTGTCCTTGTGCTTGCATGTTACTTTTCTCTTGGCTTCTGTTTTACAATTCAAAGTTTCTGCTCAAATCTGATCTTTTCATTAAGAATGTTTGAAAGTTCACTATGAAATTAAAAGTCCTCATTCCTATAGACTTGTGCCCAGCTTTTTCAGGGTACATAATTTTTACTTCTGAGCATTTATCTTTGGCTTTAGGAATATTGTATTTCCAGATTTTCTTTCCTTAAAAGATGCAGCATAGTCTTGTGTGATCCTGACTGACTTTGGGGAACTTGAACTACCATTTTCTTCTTGCTTCTTGAAATTTTTTTTCAGAGTTTTTGATTTAGGGGATTTGATTTCAGGAAGTAATCAGCAGATTCTTTCTCATTTTGTCCTCTGATTCTAATAGTATGGGCAGCTTTCTTTCATAATATTGTGAAATATGGTATCCAGGGTTTTTTGGGGTTTTTTTGGTTATAGGTTTCAGGGCATCCAGTGATTTCTAGATTATCTTTTATCAACCTGTTTTTCAACTCAGATGTTTTTTGATTGTATGAATATAACTTTTCTATTTTTCCAATTTTTCACTTCTAATTTTTTTTTATTTTATGAAGTCTTTGAGTTTTGTTTCTTCTATTCTATTTTCCAAAGTCTACTACTGGATAAGGTTTTTCACATTCTCTTTCTTCTAAGCCATTTGTTCTTCTTCCATTTTTTCTTCCACAGCTCTAATGTCACTTCATTTCTTCAGTTTTCTTGTGATTGTTGTAGTCGTCGTGGCCAATCCACTTGGCCTATTTGTACTTGTTTTGTTACTCTCTTAATTTGAGTTAACCTTTAAGGCGTCTCTTATTCCATGATTGTTTTTACTTTGCTGTTGTTATTGGCTTTTCCTGTCCTCCCCCTCCATATGTTGCTGGTATAGCCTCTTTCCAGCATTTTCAGCCTTCAAGTCTGTCTATTAGGGTTTATATTGTCTTTCCTGGTATTGTTTAGGTTACAGTGCAGTCAGACTCTTCCTGTACCAGGGAATCAAAATGTTGAGATTACCCATCAAAATGATGGGGTACAAGATGATATCCTAAAAGTATATTGAAGTTACAGGCTAGTGCTGCGAGTTACCTCAAAAGAATTTGAAGGCATAGACCTCCAAATTAAGGGGCAAGCCACTGCTGGACCCTTCCAATCTTTTTGTGCCATGCTAGGTTGACTAGAGAAGCTTAGTTCTGTTTCTCCTGGACTTTCTTTACAATGGCTTCATCTGAGATTTTTTTCAAATTTTTGCCAAAGTGAGTGGGGGAAAGTTGGTTTCCTCTATGACTTTTAACATTGCCATTCTAACTAGAAACATGAAATTAATTTTCTTTTGTGTTCAATTTTATTTATTTATTTGTTTATAGAAGAGGTTTTTTGTGTTTTTGTTTTGTTTTGTTTGCTTCAGTGTCCTCCTGTCTTCCCTGGTTCCACAGTAAGTTTCTATAGTTGGGTTCTTCTTTGTGGATTAATTTTTTTTTTGATGAGAAGCATTAGAGTAAGCTCCTGTAATCCTCAAACAGGATATGTTGTTTCAAACTTCCCTTCAGCTCTCCCCTCTGACCTGAAACCCCAAACCAGAAGCTCCTCCCTCCAGCAAATGCCCACAGCCAGCAACGTCTCTGCCTACTGCTCTGGCACTCACAGGATGTGTTGGCTCCTTCTTGCCCAGGGCTGTGTCCTGCAGTGCAGCTGGGCCTGGCATTCCCCGATCAGCCCCAGGTTCACTTGGTCTTAGAACCCCAACTCTGCATGTAGTCCAGGAGGTGAAAGTTCCTCTAATTCTTGCTGAGGCTCCAAACCCAACTGGCCCCAGGGGTCAGTGTTTCAGTAGAGCTAGCCTGGAGGTATTTGGACAGGGTTAATCCCTCACTCTGGGCCTTTCTTTCTTTCTTTGAATCTTCTTGGATTATTCCCAAAAGACCCCTGTTCTGCCTGAGTCTTTTTGATTTTTCATCAAAGTTCTCCCTGAGGCACAAATTTGTTCTATTTGTAGGAGAAATCTGGAGAGTCTGAAATTTACTGACCTACTCCACCATTTTCCCAGAATCTTCCCTCCCCTGGATTTGCTTTGGCAGGTATTTGGCAGGCTAAGTATTTTATATTGTCTAGAGTAATTTTAAATGGAGTTATCTTTTACTATGTCTTCTTGTGAGGTTTTGTTTGTGATATATGAAAATGCTGATGATTTATGTGGATTTACTTTATTTGCTTATTTTGGGGAGGTGGTCAATTATGCGACTTGCCCAGGGTTACACAGCTAGTAACTGGTCAACTGTCTGAGGCTGGCTTTGAACTCAGGTCCTCCTGATTCCAGGACCAGTGACCTCTCTATTGTGCCACTTAGTTGACCCATGTGGATTTATTTTATATCCTGCTACTTTGCTAAAATTATTTCAGCTAACTTTTTAATTGTCTTTGTAATGCAGTCTTACAATCTTTTAGCTGTTGTTTTAGTTAGGATTTTTTGCATCCATATTCATTAATGAAATTGATTCCCTACTCAGCTGCCTACTATTCCCTAAAAGTTTGTGAGGCAAAAGCTCATGAGATGAAATTTCTTGAGATCTACCCTGCTTCCAAAGAAGAACTCTGTCAGGGTCTGCTGTTTGTTGATTCAATGGAGTGACTCAGGCCAAAGCTCAGCCCCTGGAAGTCCTGTCTTTTCTGAGGTCCTCTTAAGTTATCTTAGGAGGACAACTGCTTTACCCCTTTATTTTTTGTTGCTCTACATTCATTTTGTGGTGATTTTCTGTCTGTTTGTAGAGTAAATATGGAAAGCCAGGAAATTTCTGACCTGTTCAATCATGCTTCCAGAATGTATCAAAATTAATTTTTTTTTATTCTCTATGGGGTGATGTTTTGGGTTTTTGAGTCTTTTTTTTTCTTTGAGGCAACAATCAGTAGTGCTAGACAGGTATTATGTAGGACAGTAGAAAAGAAAAAAAGGTCAGCTTCATTTTAGTTAATCCATCCCCAAATGCCTTCATGCTGGGTGGAGTGTGAGGAAGAAGGAAAAGGCCTTTTTTCAGCCACTATGCCAGCTTTTCTCTACTTTGAGGATGGGGCGTGAGGGCAGGAGAATTTATTTGAAGACCTTGCCATATAAAACCTTTTATATTTTTTCTAATAAGCCAGTGATCTTACTGTATATAGATGGCTCAGGAATGACTCTCACATCAATGAGTCATTTCTTGCCTATTAAAATATAATCAATTTAATTTTTTGGTGATGTTAGTTGGTAGGTACTATCTACAGGCCAAGCTGATTCTAGAAGAAAGATTATATGTGTATATACATACATACATATATATACACACACACATATGTATGATTATATGTGTATTTATGAAACTTCTGCATAATTTACAAGTCTTCAACCTCTCATTTTTGAATCCAGATCTATCTTTCAATATTATATTTCTAACCTTCTTCACCTATTCCCATATTTTCTCTAATTACCTAGTATAATATGTTGACTTATCTTACAATATTGAGCTTTGTAGAATTTCTCTACCTCTTTAACTTCCAAAATGAATATTGATAAATAAACAATAATTTTATGGTAGTCTCTCTCTTTTTTCTTTTTTTATAAATACTTATGTAAGACATTCAGTTTTATGATAGTTTTTTTCCCACAAATATCTTATTTATAAGGTACTTTCCCTTTATGATACTGTTCTTTTAAATGGAAGTTTGTTGTTGAGTTATCTACTTAGAGTTCTGAGAGAAATAATTACTGACAGAATTCTGAGTGTTTTTTTTTTTTGCAACAAGAGATGTAGTAAATTTGAGCAATATGGATACCAGATATGGTTTATCTTTATGTGAAAATGTAATTTATTTGATTATAGTCAGATGGAAATTTAGTTACTAACCATAAGTTAAGGTGTAGTGGGAAGGGTTAGTTCCAGATCCAGCAAAGTGAATGGAAGATAAATGGATACTAGTTGTTTTTCAGGAAATCCAACTGAAAAGAAGTATAATTTAGAGTAGTTTAGAGTAGGCACCCATCAGATTAACTAATTTACCTGAGACATCATGCCCAGTCAAACACAGCATGGATCAACCCAGTTTAACATTGTAAGTTTCTATTCAACACAGAAGCTATGTTCATCAAAGAATTTTTATAGAAAATTCCTGAGACAAAAAGAGAATATCCTACTTACAGTTCTAGAATTGTAAGCTGCCCTCAATATGTCTTCTTCATTCATTTTCTCCTTGTCACATGTGCACGTGTGTATTGGGATGTATTTATTATTCCTGCATTTGCTTTTTGAGCACTTGAAATTATTTCTTTTGCTCTACTGTTAATAAAATGGTTATGTTTAAGATCTAAAGGTGCCATTAGTATGTATGAGTAGCTGGTTTTGTGTCCATGGAGCATGCAGGTAAGGGTTCAAGAATGGAACTGGTAGGTAGGTGATATACCTACCTTTACACAGTTTTCCCGAGGACCTTGAGAATTTGAACACAATGTTAGCCCTTCTGTGGTAACCTAAGCTTGCTAGGTTGAGCAAGCCAGCCCAGAGAGTAAATAAGTTTTCATATGCCTTCTGGGAGAGGTGTGAGATGCTGTACTGTAGGTAGCCATTACAAGAACTTATATATTCCATGATCACTGAGATATAAAGTGACCAAATATCCCAAGAAATTAGATAGTCTTAAAACACATGATAAAGCCAACTTCATTCATTCCTTCATTTGCTTTCCAAGAAGTTTCTGTGAGGCATATTTTCACTCAACTGTGACTGCTTTCTTTTTGAGTCTAATGGTTGATCACTGGATAAGAATATTACTTTTAGAGTACCAGCAGCCAAGTTAAAGCTTGTGGATGGTCTAAGAACAATGAGTCTCAGCATTATATGACTTTTTAAACCATTATACATTTATCACTGTAGAAACAGAAAGCACCCCAGGACTGAATGCCATTTTGCATTTTTCTTTATTTGGTGGGTTGTCACAGCCAAAGCATTCATCACCATCTGATAAACCTCTACGTATTTAACTAGGCAGGGTCTTGAAAGATAGACTTGATCTGTTGTGAGGATCATGTTCCCTTTTCCAACACTGTAGGACTTGTGTTTGTATTCTAATGGTATAGTTTTTCACAAAACTGAGTTGTTTATCATGGTTAGTAAGACTTTTTGGAGGTCACATAATCTACTGTTTCCTATTCTACATATTTCCTGTTCCTTAAAATCTATTTTTCTATTAGACAAAGGAAAATGTCCTCTTAACCTTCTTAGGTCATAGTAATTACATACTGTAGGCCTACAAAATCTTTTTTAAAGTTTTATTAATGCCTTTTGCTTTTATAAAAGTCATTTCAGAATTCACCTCTTCCTCTCAAACCTCTCTGCCTTCCCCCCAAGTGAATCTTCCTTTGCAACAATGAGGAAAAAGTAGTTAAACAAAAGCAAGCACATCCCCCCATAATCACATAATATATGTCTACAACCATAGAGATGTATTTCCTCAGGTCTTGTACAGTTCTAACCAGTCATTATAATTACACAATGTTTAGTTTCACTTTATTTTTCATTCACATTATTATAGTCATTGTGTGCCCTGTTTAACTTTTCAGCTTTTTTTCACTCTAATTTAATAGGTTTTCCCACATACCTGCTGAATCCTTCATCGTCACTGTTTCTTATAGTATGAATTTTCATTAAATGAATATGCTGTAATCTGTACAGCCATTTTCCAAACAATGGAGATTTGAGTTTCTACTGTTTTTGTTTTTTAAATCTTCATTAAAGCCCATCAGGAGAATTATATATTCATTTTCTTTCTTTCTTTTTTTTTCCCCCTTTTTGCTGAGGCTTGGGGTTAAGTGACTTGCCCAGGGTCACACAGCTAGGAAGTGTCTGAGATCAGATTTGAACTCAGGTCCTCCTGACTTCAGGGCTGGTGCTCTATCCACTGCGCCACCTAGCTGCCCCTGAGAATTATATATTCAGGAAATAATTTGACAAGTTATTCACATGAACTTAGTTTAGTAGTTGAATGGTTTAGTCTCCAAATATGAATTTTTTTATGAAGTTACCAATATCAAGAATCATAGGCTCCTGATAACATGGTCCAAAAATGATTTGTCTCTTCTGTAAAATAAGGTATGAGTCAAGAGTTAACTTTTGCCTGTGTCTTTATCATGGAACCAGAAACATATAATCTGGCTTGGATAGCTCCCATTTGAAGCCTTGCAAATTGCATTATGCATTATCAATGCATTATGCATAGATTCCCATAACCATCCTGTGAGCTAAGTACTTTTTTCCCCCTGAGGCAACTGGGGTTAAGTGACTTGCCCAGGGTCACACAGCTAGGGAATGTTAAGTGTCTGAGATCACATTTGAACTCGGGTTCTCCTGACTTTAGGGCTGGTGCTCTATCCACTGAGCCACCTAGCTGCTCCGAGCTAAGTACTTTTTAATCTTCATTTTATATAAGAAAAAAAACACATTCAGAGTGTGATTTGTTAAGTGACTTTTGAGGTGGGATTTGAACCCAGGTCTTCCTGTCTTCAAGTCCATCAATATGATTCATGATGGACACTGCCATTTACAATATAAAATAAATTTACAATGTAGGAAAACTAATACAATTATTATATAAACAAAGATTCAGAAGACAGTAATTTTAAAATGTTACTTATGCATTATGGAAGTAATCAAAACTATGAAAATAAAAAGAACAGGAACTATTTCTTCGACATATATGTATATACATACATTTTGTATATATAGATATAATTAAATGTCTGCCTCATAGCAGCTTCCAAGATGAGAGGGCAGTAACATTTACTTCTTGTCACAGATGGCAGCATGGTACTTGGACTTATGCAGACTAAGTATGTTCATTATTGTGCTTGGTCCTTCCTGCATCTCCTCTTTGATTAGTTTTTGCCAGTTTCCTTCCAAATCCACAAAAGTGATGATGATTTCGCTTCTTCTCCTTGACGGAAGTGTCTTGATTCTGAAAATCTTGTTGGAGAGCATAAGAAGGTCATTACTACAGAGTGACAATGGAAGGGTAGAAAAGTACTTTTGTTTCCAGTTCCCATAAAATGTGCTGCTAGGGATATTTTGTGTATATGAGATCTTTCTTTATATCTCTTGACCTTCTTTTGTTATGTACCCAGAAGCAGGATTTCTGGGTCAAAAAGTATAAACAGTTTCGCAACATTTTTTTCTTAATTCCAAATTCCTTTCCAGAATGAGCAAATTCACAGATCCATTAACACCAGTAGCAAGTTTATGTGCTTAAGTTTCCCATAACCCTCTAACGTTGACTATTCCCATCTTTGGGCATCTTTGTCAATTTATTGGGTATGAGGTGAACCGAGAATATTAGTGATCTGGACCAATCTTTCATAGGGCAGTTAATAGTACAATTTTTTTTTATTTTGACAGCTGTTCATATTGACACCAATATTTCCTTACATATCGCAGATATCACTCATCAAAATATTAGTGATCTGGACCAATCTTTCATAGGGCAGTTAATAGTACAATTTTTTTTTTATTTTGACAGCTGTTCATATTGACACCAATATTTCCTTACATATCGCAGATATCACTCATCAAAAGTATTTGCAAAATCCCCTCCCTCCCCAATGGTTTCCTTTCTTATCCTAGTTGCATTGATTTTGCTTTTACAAAAGCTTTTCTATGTATTTGATAACCTATTTTATATTTTATGATCCCTGTCTTTTACTCAGTTAAGAATTCTTCCCATAGCTATAGTTGGGAAAGGTACCTAATTACCTTTTCCTTTTTTTGGGGGGGCAGGGTAACGTGACCTATTATAATTAGGTCACATTCATTTGGAAATGATTGTGGTAAATATCTATTTTTTCACTAAAGTTTTTTAGTGTCCCACTGCTCTGCTTCATGTATTTAAATCTTGTATAAACACAAGAGTATAGTATAGTTGAGTAGATAACTAAACTGAAACAATCACTTTAGTAATTCTAGGGGAGAAAACTCCACCAAAATCCATGATATTTTTGCTCACAAGATCTAGATATTTTGACAAGAGGCTTTCCAATGTTACCAGTGTATTAACCTTAGTTTCTATTCTCATTTTGGTAGTATAACCTCCAACTTCTTAAAGTGATTTTTGATCCCAATGAGAGAATGTGGTCTCATTACTGAATGTGAGGGTGTTTGATTTGTATACCTATTATCAGGATCAGGTAGAAATTTCCAGGCAAAAAGGGGTGACAAATAGAAGAATTTTAAGAAGCATTGTTGCAACTTAGTCTAATTCTCTTTTGATTACAGGTTTTCCCCTTTTCAGCCTTGCCACAGAAATTAAATGTCACTGGGAAAAAGTAAGTAGGAATGGTCCAAGATTTTGCTCCTACTAACCAATGCTCTTTGAAAATTTGAGTGGAAAGGACCAGATGAGGGGAGAATAAATAGAATGTGGTGGTCCTGGAGAAATAGTTGATTCAATTCAGTATTAAATGCTTACTCTGTACAAGGTACTATGCTAGGTTCTGGGGATATAAACACAAAGAAAACATTTGCTGCCTCACAGGAATTTATATTCTTATTAGGATGGAAGGGATAGATACATTATGTACATAAATAAGTACAAAGTAATTTACAGAGTGCTAACAATTAAAGGCATCTTTTCTAAGTAGGTGGACTGAACCATGCTTTGAAGGAAGCTAAGTTTCTTGCAGATGTAATGCTTTGACACATGGGAGTATAATTCTAAAAAAGCTATGTGGAATATACATGTTTCATGGGACTAGAACAGTTTAGAGTCATATGAACTAAGAGCAGAGGGGCTAGTGGAAGCTAGATTATACAAGGCTGAGAAGTTTGTTTTCTAATCCAGAAGCAAAGGAGAATCATTCAAGTTTTTGAATAGGGGAGAGCAATTCAATGTTTTAGTTACAAGTTTGGTAATTATGTAAAGAACCCTTTGGAGGGTAGATGGGAGGCAAGGAGTTCAATTAGCAGGCCATTACAACCATCAAGGCAAAAGGAAGAATCTTGGAAAGAAGGTATGGGCTGTGAGTGGAGAAAAGGGGACATATTAAATATTATAATGAATGGATTGGCAAGACTGACAAAGCTTGGCAAAAGATTTGAGTAAAAATGTTGAGGGGAAAAACCAATGGCAATTCAGTATAGTGCAGTGGAATGCATGTTGGAACTACAGATAGCAGCCTTCAAAGGATTCTGGGATGGAAGAAAAGCATGCAGTGCTTTAGGCATTAAGGCATTTTATGGCATTATTCAGTCTTAAATCTTTTTCAAATGCTCTGAAATTCAACTTTTTCTTCATTGTCCAGAAAACAGCTTTAAAAGTGCTTAAAAACTATTCCTAAAGGCTTTTTAATTCTTATTTATATCAGCTCTATCTTTAATAGTAAAAACACTTAAGATATTATAGAAATCTCCCCCTTTTAAAAAAACTGAGGCAAAATAAAACTATGTAATCCTGAGTTACTAAGAAATAATTTGTATTAGTTTATGTATCACTCCCCTCTTAGGAGTTAACTCTGAAATCTCACTTTTTATCTTTCTTAGGTCTTAATATTTCATAATAGAAATCCAACATACTTATTGAATAACTTACAAGCGAAATTGCTTTCATAATGGAAGCACTAAAACCAACTACCTTCATATCCTTGCTTCCAGTCATATGCCCAATATGGCTTCCAAGTATTTACATAGAGGCTTTTAGTTAAAATTACATTTAATTTTAAAAAATGAAACAAGATACAAACACAGTTCTCAATAATTAGTTCAAATACCTTTTCAGAGTTGTATATTTTAAGATCCCCAATATCTCATTTGTTGTATTAAGTCAGCAAAAATAATAAAAAGATTTTGAGGTGAAGGGGTATTAACAAAAAATTTTCATGGCACAAGTATAATGGAAAAGCTAATCTTTGTCACATGAACGCTAACAGTTGTTACAGATCATGAAACAAACAGGAATAACTACAATTATTTATTCTATAATTCAGTTTGATATCTCAAAATTTCTTGGCATGACAATAAAAGCATTTAAAATTAAGTGCTGATGAAGACATACTATTTTTCCATTTTGCTCAATATCACAAGCTCAATTAAATAAAGAGAAAATTTTAAGTTACTTCACTCAGTATCAGAAAAAGCAAACTAGAGAAGCCATCATTAAGAATTTTCTATTTGGACTGACAATATAGGGTTTTACAGTACAATCCTAACTCCATTAGAGTCATCTCCATTCTGAATGAGATCATATTAAAGAGTAAAGGAGCACTAGGATTGTAAAATATTGTTTCCTTTAAGGCTATACTATCACTAGTTTGAAGTTAAAATATTTTTTAATGACTTTTATTTAGTTAGAACTTTGTTAAAAACCGATTAAAGTAGAGCACCAAGATTTTTAAAAAGTAATGTGCAGTTAAAAAGTTATTCTTCCTTTTAAAATACCAAAAACATAATATAACTAATAAATAGAGTAATTCTGTAGTAATGTAGCCAATCATTTAGTTATTAAAACAAGATAAAATCAACGAATATTTCTTTTCCAGGCATAATGCCCAGACCAAATCATTCCCTTCCCCCGTCTGACCTAACTATAAGCTTATGAAATGAGCTTCTTTCATTTACAAGAACTTTATTTGGGAAGTTGGAAGTTGTATCCACCCTGAGTCAAGATCTGTACTGTTTCTCCCCCCCTACCCCCCTTTTCCGAATCGGAGACCAGGTTAAAATTTTAACATTCTTTTGAGAGTAAGAATTTCTATTTCCAGGACATTTAAAAGAAATTTATACATTATTCATAATACACGGACATGGACCAAACCACTCCAACACTTTTAACCGCTCCATTAGTTGAGTTTTTTGAGTCCCAGAAGTCAAACTTTAAAAAAAGAAAAACAAAAATACACTTTAATCAGAAGCGAAATAATTTTGTTTTAATAGGTTTCATACAGTTTTTATCAATTTAATCGTAGCTTGAGTTGCAACCCACAACGGTTACGCGTCTTTAAATCGATTCGTTTACATCTTAGTATCCCGAAAAAGCAAGATAAAATCCATGCAGATAAAATAGAAATAAAATGCAAAAGGGGGCAGAATTTCATGTAATGCATTCACCAAACAAGTATTATGTGGCCAGTCACTTCACCTAGCATTCCAATCCACCCCCAGCATTTGTTCATTACAAGAAACCTTGAATAAATTAAGGCTTTCTGTAACTTTGGGGGCAAACATATCAGGAAAGTGGGTTAGGATTTTCACAAAATATTTTCCACAGACGAGCTTTTTCTCGCGAACGGCCACCAACGCCCCCCACCACGCCTGGACCCTCTCTCCAGCTCTAGTACTCCCCTCCCCCGCCTGCAAATACTCCGAGCACCCCCCACGCCCCTCGCGCGGGGCTTGCAGCAGCGCCCCAGGAGGAGGCGGACCCCCTCCGCCCCCGAGGCGACCCCCGAAAACAAAGGGGATTCCCCGGGCCATTGTCTTCACCCGTGGCTGATCATCACCAGCACTAGCAAGGCAGTAGCTTGCGCAGTTATCTCCACAGCGGGCAATGTCACAACCCGACCAACAGCACAAACTACTACCTCAGCCAGGGCCATGGTGCAGACGCTGGAGCGGCGTGGGCTGGGGGCGCCGTGGGCCGGGGGTGCGGGACCCATGCACAAAGGTCCGCTGCAAGGCGGCGGCGGCTGGGGCGGGCGGTCTGCGGGGAGCCCCGCCCAGTCCGAGGCTCGACTCCGTAGCGCCCGGCGGGGCCCGGAGGAGGGACGGTGGCCTGCCCATATCCCGGGCCGGCCCGTGCGAGCTAGCCGGCGCCGGCTCCTCCTGCCACCCGCCCCGGCGGGCTCCGGGGGCGCTTGGCAAAGGAAGGACCCGAAGGTCCCCTTTCGACGCTGGTCTCGTTACCCTTCGAGGAAATCCCAGCATCTAAGAAAAGGAAAATGCCCGTGAAACCGAAACCGGACGCGGCGGCGGCCCCGCGGGGAGCCAGCGACTGTTCCCGCTCGCGCTCCGCCACGCGGACTCCAGCGCGCCGCTCCTCCTGTGTGTCCGGCTGAACCACAGAGATCACTTAAGAGAGGATCGCGCGCTGCCCCCACCACGTGACCGCCCCGCAGCCACCTCCCCTCGCGGCGCCGCCATCTTCCATCGGAGGGCTTGCTGCGGCGCGCTCTTTCCCCTCCAGCCCCCCCCTCCCCCGCGCAGCGTCTCGGGTTGGGGAGGGAGAGATTGCGAGGGGCTCGCACCCCCACGTCACCGAAGTGCTGGTGCCCCGGCCTTGGGTCCCGCTGCGCAGTCTGCCGGTGGGGCGGGGCACCAGGCTGGCCGCTGCCCCTGCCGGCAGAGAAGATGGCGGCACTTGCCTCCACTTCAGCGGACACGTCGCGCGGGACCGACTACGAGGCAACGGTTTGAAGTTTCTGGCCGCTGCTTTCGGGCTGGCCTCGGCGTGGGAGGGACGCGGACCATCCCCGCGGCGCTCGTTGCCGCACTTTTTATAGAAAATACGCGGGAAAACTGATGCCTATTCCCTCACATCCCAGGCTCCTCGCCGGGCCGCGCATGGACTCCTGGGAAATGTAGTTCGGGGGGAAGGGTAGGAATGAAGGCAGACACCTCCCAATGGAGCTTGTTCTGCTCCAGACCCATGTCCTGCTTTTATCTGGGTCCGAGGGCCTTGGGAAAATTTAGCTGAAACGCATCTTCCTCCTCACCCCTAAATGTTGAATGGCTTTCTTTGCCCATTCTCTTTAGTGCTCCTTGTGCCAGACGGGTCGGGCCACGTTATACCGGAGAGTGTGAGGGAAAGAAAAGCGAGAGTAGACGGACCTGGGCAGGGAGGCTGGCGCCGTAGGCCGGGTTGGGACTGCAGTTTGCAATATGGCATTTTGGCACTCAGAAACAGGAGACTGCCCTGGATGCTGTAATTACCCTTCTGATTAGATGAAACGTCCGGGGGGGGGGGGGGAGAATATATATATATGTATATATATATATATATCCCCAAAATAGTGCGAAGAAATAGGTTTTGTTTGTAGCATCCTACACATTATGAAGCCCCATCGTTAAAAATGTCATGCGTTTTTGAAAGAATACAAAATATTTTTATTCATTGCAGGGAAATCCAGAACTAACATATCACTATTCCTGGTGCCTGCCCTCCCTGAAAAACTTGTTTGCTAGCCTTGTAATTTAAATATTTGGAGAAACTTTTTTTAAAGAAAAAAATACTAGAAAAATTATTTCACAGGTTGTAAGTGGTTAATAACATCTACACATAGAATTTCATTTGAACTTCACCAGGCTGTGAATGGTTATATTATCTCTTTGAGGCTCAGAGAGGTTAAATGACCCAACTTTGTAGAGCTAATATCTGTGGTCTCCACTTCAAAATCAATGTGGTATTGGGATAGTCACTTCAACTGGTTTAATTCAGAAAATAACTTTTTCAGCGGAAATGACATCAAAAAGGGATGAACACATGCTTTGCCATTGCATTCTAAGAATTAGGAATCTTTTCATCTGACCTAGAGCTGAAGCCTTCCACCTGTGTTGACTCTTTTCCACTAGAATTGAGCTTCTTGAAAGCAGGGATGGTCCTACTTTTTGGTTTGTACACTCACTGCTTAGTGATTTGCAGACAGTAAGCACTTAATGGTTTCATTCATTCACTTAAACCTCACTGAGCCTATTTTCTCATCTATAGAGTAGTATTTTAGTAACTGAAATCTTAGTTGACATTTTGTCAAGAAAAAACTATATACCTTTTATAAACCATTTTATGGTTCAGAGTTTTACATATTGTGATACTTATTTGATACTTACATGACTTCAATTCCAAAGATAATTTGATACTTATTGACTTCAATACCAAAGATAAGCAGAAGGGAAGAATGCTGAAAAAGTAGGAGTAGGAAATAGGAGAGACTAAAGGCTACTTACTCAAAAGCTTCAGCATTAGTTTATCATTCGAAACATTTTCATTAGGAAAAGTTATTAGAAGGCTCTGGAAATGACAATCACAAAAAGCCACCACAAAAAAATGAAACATATCTTAATAGGAAAGGACTACTGTGGGAATAATTTGTATCAGCTGTCTCAGTGTAAAGGGCCAGAATCAACATTGAACTAGAATAAAAAGTAAAAATGAGCACTGTATAACAATAGTCCTAACTTCATCTATTCAAACAAAAGTCTAAAAACAGTGAGGGATAAAGATGGTCAATGACTCACTATTTTAAAAAGTTTCATGAAATATTTAGAGCTGAAAAAAGCTCGAGACCATCTAGTTTAACCCCCTCATTTTAAAAATGAGGAATCTGAGACTAAGAGCTGTGATTTTCTCTCAAGTCCAACAGTGAACAGCAAGCCCAGAATTGAAATCGACTTATTCCAAAAGCTGTGCTTTTTCTACTATATCAAAGTAGTTATTACAGCAAGAAAGCCAAAATTGCTCAAAAACTGCCTAAGCCAGTAAACTTTTGAACTCTTCCAAAGTTGAGACCTGGCAGCCAAGAGCAACATTCATTTGGAATACAAATTCATTTACAAAATACCAAAAAATGTGATAGATAACTGTATTACATCATAAAATAACATATAGAAATCACTGCAGAAAGTTTGTCATGAGACATAATTATGCATTTTCTATTTCAAGAGCATAGCAGATTAACTTAAAAGGGAAAAAAATGGAAAAGATTTGGAAGCATTTGAGTAGCTTATTAATGATAGTGAACCTACCACATTTGGACTGCACCAGAGTAGACATAACATTTATGAATATGGAAGTTTGGTGGGATTATTAGGCTAGACTGAACAGATGTTGAAGAAACCTATGATGGAACAATACAATTGTAAAAGCACTTGGATTCATTTCTAGAATATCTTAAAAATTGGTCAATTTCAAATACTATGAAATCACACTTGGTATTATTAAAAAACAAAACAAAAAAAATAGCAACTACCAACTCATTTGCCTCCTTTCTTCTATTTCCAAAACTGGTAAGAATGTTCTACCTATCAAGAGTATCATTAATAGAAATGAGAAAATAAAATTTGAAAGGAGGAATGGGAAATTCCTCGAACAGTGTTAAAAAGTCAATTATAAGTATATGACAGGAAATGTAGTTAAAAAAGTATTTTTGTGAAAAAGACAGGAGTTCTAGTGAATTTTATTATGAATCAGTTTAATTCGAAAAGCATTAAGCACTATATATAGTATTGTAAAGACAATTATCTGTCCTCAGTTTCCTTATGTGAAATGGAGATATAATAGTATCTACCTGGCAGAGTTATTGTGAGGATCAGATGAAATTTTTGTAAAGCACTTAGCACAATGCTTGGCACATGATAAGTACTATATAAATGTTAGCTATCATCTTTCACCTCAAGAACCTGACATTCTATTGAGAGGAAAAAACTGCTATGTAGAAAACTAAATTAAAGAAATATATACAAAGTTCAGAGGATGATGTAGCTAATGTGATTGGAGCCGTCATTAAATGGAGCATAATATCCATGGCAGGGTGAAATAGAATTGTTGATGTGAGGAAGGAAATTTGACCTGATAGGTGTGACTGACACTTGATGGAAAGAAGCCCACAACAGAAATATGGTTAAGAAAGAGACTTAAAAACAAGAAACTGGATAGGTAAAAAGGGAGGAGATATTAATAACTGCATATTAAAATTTGTATCAATGTGAGGAAATCCAGGCACCAGTTAGTGAGGACAGGAAAATAAAGCTTTGGGTGAAGATAAATGATAGCAAAAATGAAATTGATATTGTCATCAGAGCATTCTATAGAAAACCTAGACAGCAAGAGGAAATAGCTGAGGAGTTTGAAAAACAGACCACAAGTCTGGCACAGAGGCATGATATATTATTCAATTATCTAAGCATTCACTAGACCTCTCACTTTGTCAAAAGCAAGGCAGCTAATAGTTTCTTGGCTTGTCTTAATTTCATCTTTTAAAACACAGGGAAGCCAATCTGGATCTGATTCTCACTAACAAGGAACTGAAGTGGAAATAATGGGAACCTTAGGTGAATCTGAACACTTCATCTTAGTTTGTAAGAGAGGAAAAGAAAGCTTAGTATAGTTTGATGTACATAATAGGTTTTGAGAGATTTCAAAGGGTTTAGACAAAGAATATGTAGGATCTCAGTAGAAATTATACAAGCTTGGTCAGACTGCCTAAGAAGGATGTCAAGTTCTTAAGAAAGAAATATTAATGACACAAAGAGAAATAATTCAGAATGAAAGGGGAGGGGAGCTGTCCAGAACTACCAGTGGGGAAACATGTAAATCAATGATCAACTCAGTTTTTTAAAAGTTAAGGAGAGAAAATGGAATCCCATGCAGGTAATGGCATTATCGTTAAACCACATAGATCAATTTAAAATCCAGCAGTTTTATTAGGCTGATAGAACACTATACAGAATTTATCTATTCTTAACAAAGTATTTGGTAGACTCTAATTCTATTCTTATGAAACAGATGGAGAAATGTTTATTAGATGATAATTTGTGTTTACAGGACTGTGTGAATAGTTAAAAAGAAAGAATAGTTTTTAATGGCTTTGTCATCTTGGAAAAGTCTCTAAAGGGATCGCCAGGGATCTGTTTGGCTTTGGGATATTTAACATTTAATCAATTAGTTGAATAAGGGCATTGATGGCATGTTTATTAAAATACACATTCAATTCAACAAATAATGACACAAAGCTGAAGTAGGTAACACATTTGATGGCAGAATTGGGATCTCTCTTACCTAAAAAGATTCTCAACACAATAAAATTAAAATGTTGGACTTAAATATGATGAGATTTAATAGGGACACTTGTAAAGTCTTTGGGTTAAAGAAATTCAGCTTTCTAAGTACAAGATGGGAAAGGCATGACTTAAGTATTTTGGAAAAGATCTAGCATGGATCAAGCTCAGTGGGTCAACAGTGTGCTATGGCAGTCAAAAACACAAATGTGATCTTAGGCTTTTTCAGAAAGGCCAACATTTAAGACAAAGGAGGTAACAGTTTTGTGGTTATTTTTCCCTGATCATATCACACTGAGACTATTAATATTCAGTTCTGAGTACCACAGTTTAGGAAAAACACTGACAAAACTGGAAAGTCATCAATCTGTACCCTGTGCTTAACCACTTTTTTTTTTTTTTTTTTTTTTGCTTTTTGCTGAGGCAATTGATGTTAAGTGACTTGCCCAGAGTCACACGTTAAGTGTCTGAGAACAGAGTTGAACTCAGGTCCTCCTGACTTCAGGGCTGGTGCTCTATCCACTGGGCCACCTAGCTGCCCCTTGTTAAGTGGTTAACTTCTTAAAAGAGTATAGGACCATGGACATTCTGAAAATGGAATTGTTAATGACTACTAATTATCTTGATTTGCTCCTTTGCTCCTTATTATCCAGAAGTGTTGGGACTGACCTGAGAATCAGATAAAACTGAACATTCCTTGCTGGGCATTTCAGAAGTTCCTTGCAGTAGTGGCAGATTGAACCCAGCCTGCTAGGCCAGATAACCAGTTCTGACTGATTTCTATCAACTTCCAGTTCTGAAAAATAACCCAGTACAAAAACGACCTGATAAAGACTACAATACGATTCAACTACCACTCCTCCTCTGTGATTTTTGTCTTTATAACCCCTGCTGCCTATGCCCACCTTAAGCTCAGTTTTAACACTGCTCCCATGTCTGCTTACTTAGGAGTAATAAAGCCACAGATACAGACGAATTGTTTTATCCTTCTTACCTGAACATCTTAAGAGGTCTTTCCTGATTTTCCAGTTATTAGTTAGTCCTCTGTCCCATCCCCATAATAAAACCACATGAAATTTTCTTGTCTGTATTTTGTATGTTTTTTTTACATGCTGTTGTTCCTTGTTCGACAATCCGCACTTCCAGTAGGATATAAGTTTCTTGAGAGCAAGAAAAGTTTTATGCTTGTCTTTGTATTCCCAGTATTTAGCACACTGTACAGTAGCAGCTTACTTGATGTTTTTTGGCTTGAACTGAATGGAACTGAAAAGCATCAGAAGAGTATGGCATTAAAAAGTTAGGCCTTTTGTTTTAGGCCCAAGCCTGAGGTCATTCAAGAAACTTTGCAAGTTCAAATGTAATTCTGCTTTTTCCCCTTATCTGTTCACTTCTGGGTTCAACTCCTTGTTCATCTGTACTGTCTGCCTCTCATGGACATATACAGCTGGGTGGCTTATCTACAGTGGCATCTCACAATCTAGATAATAGGCATTCATTAACCACTTGGTTTTTGATTATGTGGGTAGTTAGGGAGATACCTTTTGTAGTAGAGCCTTTAAGTGGAACATTTTGCTCAGTTAAACAGAAAGCTTTTCTATGGTAAATAATAACAGTAGGGTATTCACTACATCTTTCAGTCAATATGTTGAAAACAAAGATGGGGTCATAATGGAATAATTTTTGAAGGCTGACCTGTTGCCTTCTAATACTTTCAATAGCCTATCTGTGTGCATGTGCACATTTTATATATAAAGGTGCAAATAGGCATAGAGAGTTTAGTGATTATTTCTATTCTCTTGCTTTTTTGGATAATAAGATTTAAGGTTTTTTGTTTGTTTGTTTTTTCCCATATGTTTAGGAGCTTCTTTTCCTTCAGATACAATTTCTCAAGACTACCTTGCATGGCCCTTCTATTTGTATATCAGTCTAGCCCAGCTGCATTTTATGTGTTTGTTTCCTTTAGTACCCTTTCTAATTCTTCATATACATATCTACAATATGTTATGTAACAGTTCAAATGTAATGGTTTTACTGTCCTTCATGGCTAAAAGAATTCGCTATAAAAAGATCTTTTCTATCTTCTGACTGTAGTTCTTCCAGAGTCACCCTTTAATATCCTTGAGATGATTTTACTTAAAAACATTAGAAGACCCAATTAAGCTATTACCCTCCATTGTTTCTTGCTGCTTTGGAAAGGGACAGGAGTTCCACTAGTCTTTTCTGTATGATATAACAAATGAAATTAAATTAGAAACTTATGCAATGACTTCCACTATTATTCTCTGTATGATATAACAAATGAAATTATATTAGAAACTTATGCAGTGACCTATGGCTAGCATATTTCTGTTTGGCTGGAAAGAGGTGTTTGCTGAATAAAAGTAGATTTTAGATTTACTAGGGCTTTTCACTACAGTAATTGATTTACATCATGTTAAATTTATGAATGAAATTCTTGTGACTAGTGTTAGTGGTCTCACTTCCATGCACAAAATGTGCTGACTGGGGTCATCATCCTCCTATATCACCTTATTCAGATGCTTTCCTCTACATATCTTTTAACTCCATCTCACATGAAGTGGCTCTTTTTCTTGACAAGGCAAACTTCTCTATCTACACAAGCAACTTCATTCCATCTTCTCTAGTAGATTGTCCCCTCTATCATTGCCATTCACTAACCTTCAATCTCTCCCAGACTGTTGACCCATATACATCTTAAACTCAACATGCCCAAAACTCAATTCATTATTTGCACTCACTCTACTATCCTTTTTTTACCTTTACCTCCACCACGTCCTCCCTTTTTGCTAACTTCCCTACCACTGTCCTTCTACTCATCCAGGGTGGGTTACAAGTCTCATTGCTACTTCTCACTCTCACTCCTCATATCCAATCTAATGCCAAGTCTTGTTAAATTTTTGGTACTTCTCTTGTATACAGCCTCTTCTTTCCTCTGGCACTGCCACTACTCTGATGCAGAATCTTATTATCAGACCTGGACTAGTGTAATAGCCTATTGGTTAATCTTTTTCACTCTACCCTCCACTATCTAAATAATCTTCCAAAAATGCAGGTATGATCATGGCACATATACCCCCTTCAATGCAATAAATACCACTGAATCCCTATCACTGTCAGGATCCAGTATAAAAATGACTTTGCCATTCCTCAAAGAAAACACTTCTTACAAGTCAGTGCATTTTCACTGGGATTTCATGTTTGGGATTATTGTTTTTCTTTGTCACTGCCTCCTGGTTTCCCTGGCCTCCCTGAAGCCTCAGTAAAAGCCCCCCACTTATGCAAAAAGTCTTTGTATGTCGTCTTTAATGCTAGTGACTTCTGAGATTGTTAAATTTATCCCGTGTATATCTTCTTTGTATATAGCTCCTTGCATTATTGTATCCAAGAATTACTCTTGCCCTTCTTAGTACATCCCCAGTGGTTATATGCCTACAGAGTAGATGCTTAATAACATTTCTCATTTTCAGCATTATAGATATATTGTTTTAAACAGGTTAAGTCAAAGTTATTTTAATTGCACACATATCTTTCTCTCATTTTTATTCTTTTCTCTAGGTTTGCATTAATTTTGATCCTTGCTTTTAAAAGAAAAGATGATCTAATATTAACATATAGATTGTAGACAATAGCTTCCCTTGTGTAATAAAATAAGATCACAGATTTAGAGGTAGTAGGAAACTTGGAAGGTATCTAATCCAATCACCTCATTTTATATTTTTGCAAACCAAGATCCAGATTGTTGAAGACTAATCCAAGAACATAATGGTAGTAAAGAGTGGAACAGAAATTCAATAGTAGGCCCTCTGTTCCCCAATTTAGCACTCTCTCCATTACAGGAATATTGATTTTCTAAAAGGAAAGATGCAAAACAGACTTGCCTAATGCCTAAAGAAATAATGCCAAACACATTAAGTATCTTTTTTTTTCCCTCCAAACAAAATTATGCAAAAGTGAGCAACTTTAAAGCTCTGTCCAGTGACTATAGCAAACATTTCTTTGATTTGAATCAATCCAAGTGAGGGTTAAAATTTTTCTTGGTCTGTTTTCCTTTGAAACTACTGAAAGTTTCAACAGTCTGCCTCAACTTTTACCCCTACTTTTTCATTTAATATCAATAGTATAATTTTCATTTAATGATGTTCTGCTTTTGCACTAGACTCCAATTGCTCCTAAACATTTCTCTTGGAATTTTAAGAGGGATTAAGTGACTTGTCCAGGGTCACACAGCTAATAAGGGTTGGAGAACTGATTTGAATTTAGGTCCTCCTGACACCAGAGCTCATGCTCTGTCCACTGTGCCACTTAGCTGCCCCAATGGAAAAATTTCTAAAGCTTTATTAAGTATTTCTGAATTTCTGATTTCATAAACTTTCAAATATAGTTGATTATGTCTTCAAAATTTATTTTACCTTATGAAATGATTAATGAGGACAAATCTATTGAAAAGTAGTCTTTTTAAAAAATTATTTTTATTGTATTTTTAGGAGGCAAAATGACTGTAGATAGTGCTGAACTTGGAGTGAAGAAGATCTGAGTTCAAATACTACCTCATATTAATTTATAGGAAGGTTAATTTACCCCTCTCTACAAGTTTCCTTGTGTGTGAAATGAGATTGGCCCATATGGCCTATAAGGTCTCACTCAGCTCTCTCTCCCCCTCTCTCTATTTTTTTTTTTTTTCTTGCTGAGGCATTTGGGGTTAACTTGCCCAGGGTCACACAGCTAGGAAGTGTTAAGTGTCCAAGGCCAGATCTGAACTCACTCAAATCTGACTTCAAGGCTGGTGCTCTATCCACTGTGCCACCTAGCTGCCCCTATGATATTTTTTATGGTAATGAGCAATACCGTTGAAGTCTTTTCTGACTGATAAAATTACAGATCCTTGACCTAGTATAACTAATAAGAAAATGTTAAATTTGATTATGCATTATGAATATAATTAAATATCCTTAAGAAATGTGAAGAATGGTAACTAAAATAATGGCAATTTGTTACAGTCTATCATAGTTTAAAAGTCTACAACTCTCGGGGCAGCTAGGTGGCGCAGTGGATAGAGCACCAGCCCTGAAATCAGGAGGACCTGAGTTCAAATCTGGTCTCAGACACTTCCTAGCTGTGTGACCCTGGGCAAGTCACTTAACCCCAATTGCCTTAGCAAAAAGCAAAAAGCAAAAAAAAAAAAAAAAAGTCTACAACTCTCATGGCAATCTATACTTAAAAACTGAAACTGAAAGGTCCAAGGTCAAGACATTTCTGTGATCACAATATATAGCTGATATATCTTAATAAAAATTTTAAGTACAAAAATATAATAGTTTGGGCTTTACTTCTCAGAGCTATGTCAGTAGCTAAGGAAAATTCTCATAAAGACAGATACAAATGTTCATGTCAGACATGTACACTATGTGGTCACTGTCTTAAGAAATAGGATTATAAATTATGTTGCAAAATTATGATAATGAGATAAGTAAGACCTAAAGAGTAAATAGTACTTTGCACAGCTAAACTAGTAATTTATTGCTTGCTTTGGTGGGTACAAAAAGACTAAGATTATATGATATATTTAGCATTTTTCATCTAAGTAAAACTTCATAGAGAGAAACTGTTACCATTATGTTGAAATGATTTTCCAGCTAATGGTACAATTGAGTATTTTTTCATGGTTATATTATTTATTAAATTACAGCTTAAAATAAAATGATATGACCACATTTGTAGCAAATGAAAAAAGTCTCAAAATTCAAGGATGCAATAATACTTGTATTCTTACCTGAGGGGATAGAATCAATTCCACAGAGTAATTAGGAAAAACCCATGCTCCAGTTGGTATGATTGCTAGGACCAAGCACATATATACAAAATATACCCTATAAAGACTTAATGGAAAAATTGTCAAGTGTTAGGTTTTCTATTAAAAGTATATTACTGTGAAACAGAAGAGGACAAGCTGAAAATAACAGGTTAAAAACAGTCTGAAAAAATTTATGCATGCTTTAAATATTTAAAATAAGTTTTAAATAGTTTCTTACAAGATGAGTGTTTATGTTTGAGGCAGTGTGATACAGTGCAAAGAGCACTGTATTTAGTCAGAATACCAACATGGAGAGCCTAGTTCTGCCCCACACTTCACTCTCTGGACTTTTAGTTTCCTCACCTGTAAAGTGAAGGCAATGATTTCTAAGGTCCTTTCCAGGTTTAAATCAGTATTGTGATAACTTAGATTTGGACCCTAGCTTATTAACCAAATGGTCGCTGGCAATTAACTTTTCTTAGTCTGTTTCCTCATGAATATAACAATCTCAAAAGGTTAAGAAGAAAGTAAAGTGCTCTGTAAACTGTTGGATAACTTGAGCAAATGATTATAAAGCAGCAGTCATCAAAAACATTTGGAAATGACTAAGAAATAGAGTAGTGGATCAGTGGAACAGATTAGATACACATAGCACAATAATCAAGGCCTTTCGTAATCTAGTATTTGATGATAAACACCCAAACTCCAGCTTCTAGAACAAGAACTCACTATTTGAAAAAAATCGCTGGAAAAACTGGAAATTAATGTCAGAAACTCAGCTTGGACTTAAACATCTCATACCTCATACCAAAATAAGGTCAAAATGGATACATTATTTAGGCATACAGGATGATACCATAAACAAATTAGGAGAACAAGAGATAATTTACTTATCAGACCTTTGGAGAAGGGAAGAATTTATGACCAAAAAGGAACTAGAGAACATTATGAAAGGTGAATTTTTAAGTATAGATTGCCACGAGAATTGTAGTCTTTTTAACTATGATAGACTATAACAAATTGCTATTATTTTATAGTTACCATTCTTCACATTTCTTAAGGATATTTAATTATATTCTTTATAATGCATAACTTTGATTACCTACAACTTTGATTAAATTAAAAAGTTTTTGTACAAACGCAACCATCAGAAACAAGATTAAAAGGGAAGTACAAAGCTGGAGAAAAAATCTTTATAGCCAGTGTTTCTGATAAAGGTCTCATTTCTACAATATATAAATAATTATGTCAAATTTATAAGAATACAAGTCATTCCCCGACTGATAAGTGGTCAAAGGATATGGACAATTTTCAGATGAAGAAATTAAAGTCATCTATAGTTATATGAAAAAATTCTCTAAATCACTCCTGGTTAGAGAAATGCAAATTAAAACAACTCTGAGGTACCACCTCATACCTCTCACATTGGCTAAAATGACAGGAAAAGATAATGATAAATGTTGGAGGGGATGTGGCTAAACTGGGACACTAATGCATTATTGGTGGAGTTGAGAAATGGTCCAACCAATCTGGAGAGCAATTTGGAACTATGGCCAAAGAGCTATAAAATTCTATATAGCCTTTGAACCAGCAGTGTCATTATTGGGTCTCTGTCCCAAGAAAATAGAGGGAAAAGGACCCACATGTGTAATAATGTTTGTAGCAGCTCTTTTTGTAGTAGCAAAGAATTGGAAAATGACAATGCCCATCATTTGGGAAATGGCTAAACAAGTTGTGGTATATGAAAGTAAATGGAATATTATTTTCTATAAAAAAAGGACAAACTGATTTTAGAAAGGCCTGGAAAGATTTACATGAACTGATGCTGAGCAAAATAAGCAGAACCAGGAAAACATTGCACATAATAACAAGAAGGTACGATGATCAACTATGAAAGACTTGGTTCTTCTCAGTAGTTCAATGATCCAAAGCAATCCCAATAGACTTTGGACAGAAAATGCCATCTATGTCCAGAAGAAGAAATGAGGGGACTGAATGTAAATCAAGACATGCTATGTTCACTTCTTTTTTGCTTTTTTTTTTTTTTAATCTCTCCCATGGTTTTTCCCTTTTGTTCTGATTTTTCTTTCCAATGTGATTATTAAAGCAATGTGTATTAAAAACTTTTTTAAAAAACTGAGCTAATGTAAATTTTTTACTTATCTGTAGCACAAAGAATTCTTAATTTGCTTGAGGATTTTGAAATAACTTTGAGACAGTGAAAATCACATTGCCTAAATTTTAAATGGGAAGGAGACTCAAGAAATAGAGGTCTCTTGTGAGTAAAACTCAAGTGACAAATAACTCTGATAAGGTAGGAAAAAGGGAGCTGTCCAAAGATATTGATATGGACATGATCAAATGAGGTTTGAAAAAGGGAGCGAAGAAGAGGAACAGTAACAATACAAAAGATTAAAACAATCTTTTAAGAATGATAAAGCTCACAATAAGCAGAGGCTCTCCAAAAATTCAAAGGACAAAAGAGTATTTTAAAATAAGCTAGGGCTAGGGACAGCTAGGTGGCACCATAATGCACAGAATGCTGGGCCTGGAGTCAGGAAGATTCATCTTTCTGAGTTCAAATCTGGCTTCAAAACCTTAATAGCTGTGTGACCCTGGTCAAATCACTTAACCCAGTTTGCCTTGGTTTCCTCATCTGTAAAATGAATTAGCAAAAGAAAAGGCAAACCACTCCAGTATCTCTGCCAAGAAAATCCCAAATGGGGTCATAAAGAGTCATGAATAAACCGATTCAACAACAAAAATGTTGCAGTTAAGAGAAAGATCAGAGTAAGAACTGCTCAAGGTGTAGATATAACAGATTAAAACATTCAAACAGCTCTCAAACGAGAAGGGAGAAATTTTCAGTTTTTCTTGTATGTACCGACAAGATTGATCTCTAAGTTGTGACTTTCCTATTCCATTCCATTACCAGAAATGGTTAGCAGGGCAGTAAAATTCAACATAAGTGAAGACAGAAGTAGTAATAGAATGCCAAGGTGCTCTCAATGATTTCAAGTAACCAAGCACAGAAGAATTCCATGTGGCATATGACACAGTGAAAAAAATGAGGGCAAATGGAGGAAATAACATAGGAATGAAGAAAGCAAATGTTCCAATTTTCTTTTAAAGGCAGATGGGAGACTCTTCAAACACTAAGCTGATGAAGTTACCTTAGATTTCTGGCAAACTGTGAGAACATATTATTAAACTCATTTATGAGCATTTAGGAAGGGAAGTACAGGATCACAAACCCAGCATAATTCATGTAGAACAGGTTATACCATAATTCATACAAGTCCAACCTCCTTTCCTTTTTTGACAATCCATTAAATTGCTAAGAATGTGGTCTAGTATTTCAGTAAGGCTTTGATAATGAAAACCTTTTTCATTATCCTTGAGATTAGATGCAGAAAGATGTAGGCTAAATCACAAGATAGAGTTTGATAGATTCAAAACCATGGAATAGGTTTATCTTGTAGTAAAGTCTACTGTAGTGTCCCAAGAATTTGTTCTTGGCCCTGTGCTATTTACATTTTTTTACTGATGACTTGGAAGTCACAGAAAGCACATATATAATGTTATAAACCTTAGAGGAATAGCTAAAACGTTGGTGTTAGTTGGTTTCCAACAACACTTTGACAGTATATATTGACTATATATATAGTCAGGACAGGCTGACTATAACAAAATTAAATTTATTTAAGATAAATAGACCTAACACTTGGGTTCAAAAGTTAACTGTTCAAGTATAGGAGAGGAAAGACTACCTAGTAGTTTATCTAAAAGAGATCTGGGTTTGAATAGAAAGAAAGCTTGATATCAGTTAATATTGGTTCAGAACAAGGGAAGCCATAGTCTCATTGTACTCAGCCCCAATGAGAAATATAGTTTTTTTTTAACTAATAGCTTTTTATTTTCAAAATATGTGCAAAGATAGATTTCAACATTCACCCTTGCAAAACTTTGTGTTCCAAATTTTTGTCCCTCCCTTTCCCTCCCTTCCCTTTTAGAAAGCAATTCAGTATGTTAAACATGTAAAATTCTTCTACACATTTCTACATTTATCATGCTGCACAAGAAAAATCAGATCAAAAAGGGAAAAAAAAATGAGAAAGAAAAAAAAAGCAAGCAAACAGCAACAAAAAAGGTGAAAAAACTTATGTTGTGATCCATATTCAGTCCCTATAGTGTCTCTCTGGGTGCAGATGGCTCTTCCATCACAAGTCTCTTGGAACTGACCTGAATCACTTCAATGTTAAAAAGAGTCATGTCCATCTGAATTGATCATTGTATAATCTAAATGTTGCTGTGTACAATGTTCTTTTGGTTCTACTCACTTCACTTAGCATCAGTTCATGTAAGTCTCTCTAGGACTCTCTGAAATCATCCTGCTGATTGTTGCTTACAGAACACTAATATTCCATAACATTCATATACCATAATTTATTCAGCCATTCTCCAATTGAAGGGCATCCATTCAGTTTCCAGTTTCTAGCCACTACAAAAAGGGCCGCCACAAACATTCTTGCACATGTGGGTCCTTTTCCCTTTTTTATGATCTCTTTGGGATACAGGCTCAGTAGAGACCCTTCTGGATAAAAGGGTATGCAGAGTTTGATAATCCTTTGGCCACAGTTCCAAATTGTTCTCCAAAATGGTTGAATCAGTTCACAACTCCACCAACAATGTATCAGTGTTCCAGTTTTCCCACCTCCTGAGGATTATACCTTAAATATTGTGTTTAGTTTTGAGTATAGGCAGTTAAATATTAAAGGAAGGATTGGAATTCAGATCTCCTGGCTCTGGGAATCAAGATTATTTATGAAGCTCTTTCCAATCTATAAAGCTTCCTTTTTAGAAAGATACTGATACACTCCAGTACAATCAGGGAAGATAACAAGGATGGTTAAGGGGATTAGAGAATACATTTTGTGAGGGCTGTTTGAAGGAACACTGGAGACGAGTTTTAGGGGGTCATGACAACCCTTTCAAGTACCTGAGGGGCCAAGGAAGATGGATTAGACTTATCCTATGTTATTCAGAGAATAAAGTTAGAAACAACAGATTTCCTTCTACTCAGGTACAGGTTGGAACAAAAAACTTCTGGTTGTTGTCCTTTATTCTTAAAAAGGACCTAAATGACATCACTATATTGAGTCGAATTACAAAGTGTCTGACTGGCTGATCAGACCACCATGAAGGTCAGAGTACTCCGCCACAGGTCAGACACAAATAATCCCTATGAACATTTAGAATGGCTTCTCTAATTGCAGAATTTGTGTTTCTTCTGGGCTAATTCACTTCTGCTTTGCTAACAGATCTCATCACATTCTCACCCACGCCATGCTAGGTGGTCCTATGACCGTGTCTTCCATATCATACAACCAATTGTAAAGTTCTTAAGAGAGACTTTAAGATGGTCCTTCTATTGCTTTTTCTGACCACCTTATGAGGGCTTGCCCTGTGTGAGTTCTCCATAAAATAAATTTTTTTTTTTTGGCAAGTCTACATTTGGCATTTGAACAATATGGCCAGTTCAATGGAGTTGTGCTCTCTGCAGTAAAGCTGGAAATGATTGGCAGGTCAATTCTAATAAGTGTCTGGTATCTCATCCTGCCAGGTGATCTTCAGAATCTTCCTAAGACAATTCAAATGGAAGCGATTCTGTTTCCTGGCATGGCACCGGTAGACTGTCCAGGTTTCACAGACATACAACAATGAGGTTGGCCCAATGGCTCTGCAGACCTTCAGTTTGGTACTCAAATACCTCTCCTCTCCCACACTTTTCTTCAGAGCCTCTCAGACATTGAGCTAGTTCTGGCAATGTGCATGTCAACCTCATTATGCTTGGACATCCCTGGAAAGCATTCTGCCAAGATGAATAAACTTATCCACAGCATTCAAAACTTTTCCATTTGCTGTAACTAGTGGTTCCACATATGGATGGTGTGGTGTTGGCTCATGAAGGACCTGTGTACAAAGCAGATTCTGTGATTCTAATGGGAAACTCAATTCTGTATGGGAAGCTGGGAGCTTCAAAAAACCTTGAACTAAGGTTAGAATTGAAGAAAGAAGAGCAAACTGGTTCTCCTTTCTAGGCTCCAGAATCAAATGGGATAATGAGATGAATAGTTAGCTCTGGCTACTGACTTTTGGGGATGAAGCATTATTAGTAAAGGAGGAAGCAGTGCTTACAGAGTAAATTCTTTTCGACCTCTACTTTCAAGAGATTAAGTCACTGCACATCTTTAAAAAGGCAGCAATGGCAGAAGTGGATGGAAGAGATATATCTGTCTCACCACCCTTATACACATTTGTCAACTAACTTCTCAAGGACATTTAGCTAGATGCTTTCAGTGTCATATATATTTCTATGAATTATAGAGGGAGGGGGAAGTTATAACTGAAATAGAGAAGAGAGAAATGAGTAATGGCACAGATGAAATAGAGACTAAAGGAGAAGCATGAAGAAAGGAAACAAAGTAATTGCAAATG
The DNA here is from genome assembly GCA_023553655.1 of Myrmecobius fasciatus. Taxonomy (NCBI): domain Eukaryota; kingdom Metazoa; phylum Chordata; class Mammalia; order Dasyuromorphia; family Myrmecobiidae; genus Myrmecobius; species Myrmecobius fasciatus. The sequence continues at coordinate 76,287 of JAJPUD010003509.1, forward strand.
TAATGAAAGAAAGAGGACAGAAAGAAGGTATTGCTCAGGAGGAAAAGGGGAGAAGACTTGGAAATAAGGAAAATACCACATGTACAGCTGAAGGTCTCTAATTGTATATATATTAATGAAAATCAGACTTTAACAAATAATGGACAAAACAATCATATTCTTGCCAGCTTTGGAATTGTGGACAGATACATGAAAGTTGAAAAGTTCTAGATTTTATTTCCAACTTCACAACGAAATCACTGTAGTAAAAATAATTTTAGATGTACTTTTTAAGAAAATAAAATACGCAAGTTTTTAAAAATCTTATAGCTGACAAAATAAGATTCAGTGAAATCTTTGGATTTGAAATCAAAGGATTTGGGTTCAAATCTTTCCTTGGATATTATTTCTTGTATAACTTTGAAAAAGTCACAATCTTAGTTTCTTCATATATAAAATTAGGGAAGTGGATTAATGGCTTCTGATGTCTCCTCCAACTCAAGATCTATAATCCTATGAAATTACAGGGAGAGAAGGTTTGGGGAAAAGAGAGAGTTTTTACCCTTTACAAAAGGACTCATCACACATTTTCTTTAAAAAAAAAACATTTGTCCTAATATAGTTAAAATATGATTTTATTATTAAAAATTATTTGTATTAATTTTCGTGAACACATTTATCACAGAGGTACAGCTATACTATTTTGCTTTAATTTCCTAATCTATAAAATCCCTCTCAAATTGAAAGCATAACTATTTCCCTGTCATAAGGAAATGTTTTGACTTGAGCCATTTGGATATATTAATACATTTGTTTGCTCCACCCTATAAAAACACTTCATAGTGATATTAACTCTTATTTCTAACAAACAGTAACAAGTTACTCTAATAGTAGACAATCATAAAATAATATTGTACTTTAATCTTGGTACACCAGTCTTCTTTGTATAGTACCATTTCATGTTTACAAATACATCCTTCAAAACCTATAAATCAGTAGTTGGGGAAAATGCTGTGGCCGCTTCTATCAGGACTACTCTTGCTAGCAGCTTCACAGCCCTCCCACCAGTTTTAAGCCTGTGCTTTAAGTTGTTTCCTTGGTTCTCATGACAGAGCTCCAACTGCCATTGGTAGCACCTATGTGGGCAGGATCCTAAAGATGCTTGCTGCTGCTTTTGCAACAGAGATCCTGACCACCAACAGGTACAATGGGCTCCTCAAGGATAGTGCAGGGGGTAGGGTGTGTAGCCCTCCTCTGGTTCTACCATATTTGGGTGATTTTGATTATAATAATAAAGATGATTCCTACCCCTCACCCTGCCTCCTAAAAAAATGGAAAAAAAGACAGACAATAAACACATAAGTGTGAAATGTATTTTTTTTTGGGGGGGGAGGGTTGATTTTTAAATCATGATGATCAATTTCTGCTTCATACTCCTTATCTGGTTATCTTTGTAATGATCAATACAATGTGGTTGTGGAAGACCTGGGTTCAAATCCCTCTTGTGACACAGATATAACAGTTGTATGACTCTTGCAAAGTCATTCACTCTCAGTGCTCTAGGCAACTAAGATTAAAATTTGTAGAGAAGGCGGCTGCCTTGTACTGGTCAAGGAAGTTTCCTTACCTGTGAGTTGCCCGTGCCAGTGAACTCACAGGTGAGTCTCCTATACTTAGCTCATTTATGGTCGTTTGGAAGAATGACTTGGATGATCCTTCAGCAAAATAGTCTGCAAATATATAATTTGATTCTATGCAACTTAAAGGCAGGGAACTGCTTTTTTACTCTCTTTTTAATTCTCCACTACACTTAATAGCTTACAAGTATAAAAATAAATATTGTTTTTAGGGTTTTACATATCCCTACTATCAATCTTTTTTAAGCTAACAATAATTTTAAGGAATATTTCAGTGGATCTGTGACCTCACTGATTTAGATACTCCCTCCTGTGGTACAGCTCACAACCCATCCTTTCCTTGCTATTTTAGAGGACTCTGGTTCATGCCCAATCATAATCTTCCACAAAGGGTGCACTAAACACACTAGATGCCTTCTTCTAGGTTTCATATTATGTGAGTATCTGTGAAGCACTCAAATTGTTTGTTAGCCCTAGTTCTTGCTATGTGACCAAGTCTTTATGGGATCACACATCTTTAATGATATTTTTCATGCCTTTTCTTTTGTACAATTTTTCTATTCCTTGGACGGCAAATAGAAATTTTAAGAATCTCAATTAAATGAGGGTGCTTCACCCCATAACCTGCTTCCCTTTTTGGCAGTAAAGATAAGAAAAGGAGAGCCAGCTATACAAATGATAATTTTTTTTCACCTTTTGTAACCAGTATCAAAAAGGGTATATATGATACTTGGCCAGCTATCTACAAGATGAATATATATCCTCTTTAGATTGTTTCTTAAAAAATATTAAAATGTCAAAAAGAAAAAAAAATCCCTAAACAAACCACAAAGAAAAAAATTGATAAATGACCATCTGAGAGTTCACAAATTGTGCTTAATACATTAATTACAAAGGTTATTTAGTATTATTTCCTTATAAAAACACAATCATAAATTCATAGATTGTTAGGACATCATCTAGCCCATCCCACCTCATTTTAAAAATGAAGATACTGTATCAGGGTTATAAAATGGAAGATTTTGGCGTTTTCCTTTTGGCAGCTTCAATAAAGCAGTCTTCTTTAAGTAAGGAAGGAATTCATACTGAAATGTTAATAACTTAATGTATTAATCTCTTCTGATGTTCTCTGCATTTCAAAAGAGAGTGCTTGGAAGGAGGAATATTTAGTGATCATTTCAGGCACCCTTAAAATTTACAATGTAGGCAACTGGGATTATGCAACACATTCCTACAAAGTTAAGTCTAGTATATAAATAAAATTCACAGGTTGCACACTTTAACTTTCATTAGCTAAATGCTCACAATGATTAATATGCCAGTCAACTCATTTTAAAACTTTTTCAAAATGAGTTACTTTCAGCACGATGACATCCATATACCAAATATTCTGATTACATTTTATACATTCCTCCCCTCGCCCCGCCCCCACCCCCTGGAAGTTGCTGAAATGTAAGTTATAAATTTACATTAACACAATATACTCATCTCTTACTACTAAACTAACCATACCTGAAAACAGAATGCTGTAAATAAATTCCACTTAAATAGTTTTCCTTTAAATTTTGAGGAAAAATGTGTTTTCATAGAACTTAAACATAATATATTACATAAAATTTAAGGTAAAATTTTAAAAGTTCAATAGTACTTAAAAAAAAAAGTAATTCTGAAACATCTCTACCTGTCCCCACACTCTCTCCATGTTCTTAGGTATGGACAATATGAAAAGTTTTAGAATTAGACAATTAACAATAACTCCAAGTTTCTATGAAATCCATAACTCAACTTAGATACATTCCACCAGTTTTATGATTTGATCAGGTGAGTCAAAAATGTATAAAATCTATTAAAATTAAAGATTTTTCAGCACACTATTACCATTTGTATTTCTTACAATAATGATTGCTTTAAACATATTATTCTTTCCAATCAATGAAAATTGTAACTAAAAAATACTATATTACCATAATCCATGAAATAAAAAGTATATTCTGCTTGGACATAAAATAATTTAAAAAAAAAAAAAAAAGAAACAAGTACTTAGTACTTTCTCCAATACTTAGATCTAGGAAAGTGAAACAAAAAAGCATTTTATTCCATGACAGAAAGTTTACTGTACTTCTAAATGCATGACTATCTTAAAAAATACACTTCTCCTTGTTTTATAATACACACACCTTTTCTACTTTAAGTTTAGCACAGGAATTTCCCTTGAAAAGATATACAAAATAAAAGTGAAAAAGAAACTAAAACAAATAAAATCTGGTATAGCCAAAATCTTTGGCTATTTTAAATTAACCTGCTCAGGTCATAATTCAGACAGTGACAAATGCCTTTAGTGAGGGTAAGCATCAGTAGAAATAGTATTTAAAATCCATAAGGAAAATACAAAAATGAATAAAGTAAATTGGCAAAAGATATTAAAGAAATGAGGTATGAAGTAATAATGCTACAAATATCTTAATGTATTAAATTAATCTATTTCAAACTTTAAATCAGCAAATCACTGACAATTTGCCACTGTCTTCATATGATCTTTCTATAGTCTGATGTTTAATCAGTATTATAAATACATTCAAAATAAGCACAAAACTAATTGCATCATCATGTGATAAGTAATTTGCTAATGAATAAAGTAAAATAACTAAAAACACAAGCCTACAGTTCTGTATTCACAATAAATACATAGCCTCAAGCATTTAGCATTATCAATATTTTTAAAAATTTAAATAATAAATGCAACTATTTTATACAGAACTGTACCATTTATTGTATACACAAGTAGATCATCTCCCTTTGTTTACAAAGGCTGGTTACAGACAATATGGAATGTTACAGTACCATCTTGCATAAAATTTTTGTACAATTTGTACTTGAAAAAGGGTGCAAAACACCAGCCTAATAAAGGACTGAATTGAAATACTTCTTTAAAATTACATCATTAACACATACACCACAAACTGTACATAAGCCCACTTTTCAGTCACCACTTCTATATACTGTAGCAGGCACATCTGATTTATAAATGATTCCATCCATTCAGTTTAAATTATTAAAGGTTTGCTCTGCTACTCATTCTGGAACTTTTTTTGAGGTGTTAAGCTTGTAGTATACAGAAATCACCAAGCTCTTGTTAGTACAATTAAAAGGAAGCCAACAACAGCTGCCAAGAATTATTTGTAAGAGATGTCCTTCTCACAGAAGCAAAAGTGAGTCCTCCTCATTCAGAATGTTTTTCTTTTGAGGGATATATTTTTTCCTTCAGAAACAAATATGTGGTCAAGATTCTCCATTTTGTACCTTAGATGCTGGTGGATGCATGAAGTCCTTAAAGGGAACTAATGCCTCTTTAAGTGCTGAGCAGATTTCTGGAGACGAGCAGGTTATGCATTCTACTAAAGTTGGGTATAAGGCAATTACTTGTGCCCAGGTATTGCCATCAACTGTAAAGCAAATGACATGAGATTTCTTTACAATGTGGATCTTTCAATTCAACAAGAAATTACAATGTACAAAGTACTGTGCAAAGGACTAAGGAAACTGGACAAAAAAAAAGTATCCCCTGAAGTTAGGGAACTTACATTCTACTCTACACAGAGATAAAATAAAAAGCAATTGGGAGTTTTTTTGCAGGGAGGGGAAAGAGAAGCACAGACAACTGGGAATTCAGAAACGGTCAAGCATAGGAAGTAATCTCTGAGCTGAGCCTTGAAGGGAGGGCACAGGTGAAGAAGGAGAACATGCAGGTGGGAGATAGAATGTCATCCACAGGAAACATATAGTAGGCTGGTTTGTTTGGAAATAGTAGAGCAAGGGGTTGTTGGGGCCAGTAGGAATACTGTCCAAAAACTGGAAAGATGGGCTGAAGTCAGATGATTGCTTAAAACTTCAGACACCAAACAAGAGGGTGTATTTTATCCTAGAGGGCAATAAAGAGACACAGAAGTTTCTTGAATAAATGATATAACAATAATGATGAAACAATATATAAAGTTTCCAATACCACACACAAAAACTGTCTTAAAATCTTTGGAAAGATTTTCTATTATAATAACTTATAATTAATTGTATGTTTTACAATGTTCAAAAGCACTTTTACTTATTAAATTTTATCTTATCCTCAAAACAATCCCCTGAAGTTATTCTAGTACAAAAGATTCTGGGCTCTCCACTCAGATCTTTTTACCTCACTTTCAGAGCTCTTTCCACTGTACCATGTTACTTTCAATTTCATAAAGTCACTAATACCCAGCATTTTAACCATTTTATCAAATAGTAATAATGTTATGTCTTCAAAACTCTGGAATCTAAGAGGGTAAAAAAAAAATTCAAACCACCTCAAAATTCTGAGTTCAAAATCACTATCAAAGTATATTATACATTTCAGTAAAAATTATTAAATAAAAAATTTCAAACAACTAGATTTCTTTTCAGATACTATTTGTAAACATACACACACACACCCTTAAATAATTTTGCTCTAATTCTGTTTTTGGCATTAGATAATAATTCCAAAGGATTACAAGCATGTTTATTCTTTTTTGTACCACCTGTTATAGTTTCATATTTCATTTTTGTCTCCCCAATCAGATTATAAACTCCTTTATGAGCAATCAATAAATACTTGACTTTAAAACAAAGCTCATGTAGAAATGTTCCTTGACAAACAGTCTCCCTGGCCAATTTTCACTTTATTCACTTACTTGTTCAATATGCGTTTATTAGGTACATCAGATACTGGGAACACAAAGACAAAAAACCAGCTGTGGATGCTCCCTTCCTCCTTCTGGGATCCAGGGCACAGTATTCAAAGTAACTCAAAACTCTCCAAGTGACTTTCCACTGATACTGGGCCTTGGTTTTCCTGTTCTGGTTGGGCCCTTTGTTCCTGGCCCAGGCATACATCTTTACTCTACCATGAAAACCTTCTCCTACAGGCGACCATAACACACCCCAGAGCAGTTCTCCTAGTTTACCTTTAAAGGAGCGCCCTAAGTTCTCTCCTCTGTAGGCAAACAATTCTCAGCTTTATCACTTCTAAGCCACTGCTCTCAAAGTGTCTTCTTGTTTTTTCTAAACTCAGTACCTCCAAGTTCTCCTCTCACTTTTCTTGTCCTCTACCACTTCATTTCTTCATGATTGTCTGAGGGGCACAGAGAGAACACGCTAGGTTATTTACCCAATGCACTAGCTAGTGGCCACTTGGTAGCACATTGGATGAAGCATTGGACAGGGAAGACCTAAATACAAATTTGTCCTCAAGACTATTGGAAGGGTCAGAGGCAAGTCACTTAACCTGTCAGCCTCAGTTAAAAAGGATATATAACAATAAAAACACCTACCTCTCAGGCAGGATTGTTGTAAGAATCAAATGAGATAATAATTGTAAAGCAACTTAGCAAATCTGGCACAAAGTAATAAATACTTATTTCTTCCCTCTTTCCTCCATTTTTAATGAAGTGTTCTACACCACCACCTGGCATAGTGCTGAACATAGGGCAGAAACATTATTAACATCTTCCCACTACATTACCTGCCTTTAGTCTCTCTTTTCAGTATCAGAAGTGAAGGACAAATATTAGCATTTCTAAAATTCAATTACACTTTGATTACATAGCCTAGCCTTATAAGACATACCAAAAACCATATACTTTGTTAAGGTTTTGCTTCTTTGGCCATATCTTAACTTTTGTTATCAATTCAAGATCCTTGAGAGGTACTGGAACTATACTAGAGATTTAATTAACCTGGGAAAAAAACAGCTACAGCTTCATGATAGTCTAGGGAAAAATGTCAGGCCATGAGAAGTCAATGGCAAATCCCTTAGGCTGGAAACCCTTTTTTGATAGTTGAGTCAACCTATTTGAATGGCTGCTTAGTATTCTTTCTATACCATGGCTAAATCAACTTCCTCCTATTAATTTTTGAATGGTCTATGATTCCCATTTTATTACAATCCCAAACCTGAACCATTAGAGTTAGACCTGGCTGTAATATCAGCCTACTTATTGTTCATTAACAGATACTTCAGGAAAGGGTAGGAAAAAGGCTTTGCTGCCTATTAATAATGGCTGTTGAGTCCTTTACTTTTTTGGTTGAGATGTGACAAGATTCCAGAGAAGGAATTTAGACTTTAAAAAAAGCTCCCAAATTATATGAACATCCAAATCAACAAATATTTCTTTAAAAAAAAGTTTTTAAATTTGTTTTGAACTTAAATACATAGACATTTCTATATACACAGCATGATATGCAAAGAAGATTCAATAAAAAACCATGAATTTCATTTCACATTGTTAAACTTAAAAAAAAAAAAGCAATGTGATAAGCACTCTACATTGTGAAAATTCTTCTGTACCTCTAAGTTTTCTTTTGTTTTTTGCTGTGCATTTTAAATTTACTTTTTCCTCCCTTTCTCCCCAATCTGCCCTGGAGAAGACTACCATTAAAAACATATGTGTGTGTGAAGCCATATTATATATACTTCTATTTATGAGTTTTTTCTCTGAAGGTGAATACCAGCTTCCTTCTTAAGACCTCTATAATTAACTTGAATGTTTATAATACTCAAAATGCTTTGCTGAAAGTATTCTTAGAACAATATTGTTACTCTTGTATTCTCTTAGCTTTGCTTATTTCACTCTTCATTATTTCATGCAGCTCTTAACATGTTTTCCTAAAACTTATCATTTCAACAAACACTTAAGTGCCTTCTATGAACAGGGTGGGAAGGAGCACTGATACATTAGAACTTATAGTCACAGTGGAGTGGGGACCCTCTTCCCAGTTCCAGGGCATGAAGGAGTGCTTTGGGTCACTCACAGACCAGAGCACAGGATTGGAGAGGAAGGAGTAAACATACTTCTCCTAGGATCGTGTCCCCTTAGAAGAAATGAAAACTTACAGGTCCCTAACAGGATCTCTGAAAACCTGAAGCTTGAGACAGTGCACCCTCCACCCCGGAAACAAAGCCCTGCTTTAACAAAAAGTTAAAAATCAAGTAACAGATTGGGAAAATGAGCGAACAACATAAAATGGTTCTGACATAGTTATGATGACAAGGAAGCAGAAGATAACAAAGCCAAAGCTCCTACATCCAAAGCTTCCAAGAAAAATGAAAATTGGTCTCAGGAAGAGTTCAAAAGAGATTTTGAAAATCAAGTAAGCAAGAGAGAGGAAAAACTGAGAAATGAAAATGATGCAAAAGAAGTACAAAAAGCCAATGTGGACAAGAATGCCTCAAAAAGCAAAACTGACCAAATAAAAAAGAAGTACAAAAGCTCACTGAGGAAATAATTCCTTAAAAATTAGATTTAAGGGGCAGCTAGGTGGCACAGTAGATAGAGGATCAGCCCTGCAGTCAGGAGGATCTGAGTTCAAACCTGATCTCAGACACTTAACATTCCCTACCTGTGTGACCCTGGGCAAGTCACTTAACCCCAATTGCCTCAGCCAAAAAAAAAAAAAATTAGAATTAAGCAAATGGAAGCTAATGACTATGAGAAATTAAGAAACCATAAAACAAAACCAAAAGAATGAAAAAAAAAGAAGAAAACAATGTGATATATCTCACTAGAAAAACAACCGACCTGGAAAATAGATCCAAAAGTGATTAATTTTAAAATTATTGGACTACCTGAAAGCCATGATAAAAAAAAAAGAGATTAAACAACATCTTTCAATAAATTATCAATATTAGTAAACTCTTAGTATAATTGACCATATCAATAAAAATCTCAATAAAAATAATGATTATGTCAATAGAGAAAAAGCATATGACAAAATATAATACCCCTTCCTATTAAAAACACAGAAAGCACAGGAATGAATGGAAATTTTTTTGAAATAAGTACTATCTACTTCACACCAAGAGCAAGCATTATCTGAAATGGGGATAACTTAGATGCCTTCCCAATAAGATCAGAAAGGAAGCAAGAAGGTCCATTATCACCATTATTATTCAGCATAATAGCTTTAGCAGTAAGACAAAAAAAAAACTTTTCAGAGATATAAAGATAATTAGAGAAATAGTGACTGCTCATGCATAGGTGGAGCCAATATGATAAAAATGACAATTCTAAATTAATTTACTGAGCCAGAAAAAAGTAATACCAAAATTAATCTGTAAAAACAAAAGATCAAGAATTCTCAGGGGAATCAATGAAAAAAAATATGAAGAAAAACACTTGAGTAGTTCCAGATTTCAAACTATCTTACAAAACAGTAATCATCAAAACAACCTGGTACTACCTAAGAAATAGTGTTGGATCAGTGGAACAGATTAAAAACACAATACATAAATGACCATAGTAATCTAGAGTTTAATAAACTTCAAAATCCAGAAACTAGAAAAAGATCCAAACCTCACATCAAATATCAAGATAAGGACAAAATGAGTACATGATTGGAACATAAAGGATATCTTAAGTAAATCAGGGGAGCATGGAAAATGTACTTGCAAGATTTATGGCCATGGGAAGAGACAGAAAGCATCACATGAAATTTAAAAAAAAAAAAGAAAAAAAAGCTTTTGCACAAATAAAATGCAGCCAAATTAGGACGAAAACAGGAAACTGAGAAAAAAAAACATATCAAGTTTCTCTGATAAAGGTATCATTTCTTTTTTTAAATTTTTTTATAAAGCTTTTTATTTACAAAACATATGAGTGATTTTTCTACAGTGATCTTTGCAAAAACTTTTTTTTCCCAAGCTTTTCCCCTCCTTCCCCCCAACCCCCACCCCTAGATGACAGGTAATCTAATACATGCTAAATAGGATAAATT
>JAJPUD010003509.1:96686-113933 GCA_023553655.1 Myrmecobius fasciatus
AAATGCTGTGTTGTGGTCCACACTCAGTTCCCACAGGCCTCTCTCTACATGTATATGACTATCTTCATCTCTGAACAACTGGTTTGAATCACGTCATTGTTGAAGAGAACCATGTCCATCAAAATTGATCATCGTATAGTCTTGTTGCTGTGTATAAAGTTCTCCTGGTTCTGCTGATTTCACTCAGCATCAGTTCATGCAAGTCTCTCCAGGCCTCTCTGAAATCCTCCTGTTGGTCGTTAGTTACAGAACAATAATATTCCATAATATTCATATACCATAATTTATTCAGCCATTCTCCAATTGATGGGCATCCTTTCAATTTCCAGTTTCTTGCCACTATAAAAAGGGCTGCCACAAACATTTTTGCACATGTGGGTCCCTTTCCCTCCTTTAAAATCTCTTTGGGATATAGGCCCAGTAGAAACACTGCTGGGTCAAAGTGTATGTACAGTTTGATAACTTTTTGAGCATAGCTCCAAATTGCTCTCCAGAATGGTTGGATCCGTTCACATTTCCACCAACAATGTTTGTGTCCCAGCTTTCCCACATCCCCTCTGCCATTAATCATTATCATTTCCTGTCATTTTAGCCAATCTGACAGGTGTGTAGTGGTACCTCAAAGTTGTCTTAATTTGCATTTCTCTGATCAATAGTGATTTAGAGCACCTTTTCATGTGACTAGAAATAGTTTAAATTTCTTCATCTGAAAATTGTCTGTTCATATTTTTTTGCTATTTATCAATTGGAGAACGGCTTGAATTCTTATATATTTGAGTCAATTCTCTATATATTTTAGAAATGAGGCCTTTATCAGAACCTTTGAATGTAAAAATATTTTCCCAGTTTATTGCTACCCTTCTAATCTTGTCTGCATTCATTTTGTTTGTACAAAAACTTTTTAACTTGATATAGTCAAACTTATCTATTTTGTGATTAATGATGACCTCTAGTTCTTCTTTGGTCACAAATTCCTTCCCCCTCCACAGGTCTGAGAGGTAAACCATCCTACGTTGTTCTAATTTGTTTATAATATCATTCTTTATGCCTAGATCATGAATCCATTTTGACCTTATCTTGGTATATGGCGTTAGGTGTGGGTCAATGCCTAATTTCTTCCATACTAGTTTCCAATTATCCCAGCAGTTTTTGTCAAATAGTGAGTTTTTATCCCAAAAACTGGGGTCTTTGGGTTTTTCAAACACTAGATTACTATTGTCATTGAGTATTTTGTCCTGTGAACCTAACCTATTCCACTGATCCACTACTCTATTTCTTATCCAGTACCAAATGGTTTTGGTGACCACTGCTTTGTAATATAGTTTTAGATCTGGTGCAGCTAGGCCACCCTCATTTGCATTTTTTTTCATTAATTTAAAGGTATCATTTCTCAAATAGATAGGAAATTAAGTCAAATTTATAAAAATAAGAACCATTCTTATGATCAGTTAATAAATGGCCAAAACCCATGAGTAGGCAATTTGCAGACAAAGAAATTAAAGCTACTGAGTAGTCACATGAAAAGATCCTCTAAATCACTAAATTTAAAAGAAATGCAAATTAAAACAACTCTGAAATACTACCTCGCATCTATCAGATTGGCTAACATGACAGAAAAGTGAAATGACAAGTGTTGAAGGGGATATGTAAGATTGGGACACTAATGGACTATTGGTGGGGTTATAAATTAGTCCAAACATTCTGAAGAACAATTTGGAACTATGCCCAAAGAACTATAAAATTGTGATACCTTTTGATGCAGCACTACTAAATCTCTATCTCAAAGACATAAAAGAGAGCAAAAAAAGAAAGAACCTATTTGTAAATATATATCCTTTGTGTGTGTGTGTGTGTATGTGTGTGTGTGTGTGTGTGTGTGTGTGTGTGTGTTGTGTGTTGTGTGTATGTGATGGAAAAGAAATGGAAACTGAATGAACATCTGCCAATTGGAAAATGGCTGAAAAAAGTGGTATATAACTGTAATGAAACACTATTGCGCTATGAAAAATAATCAGCAAGATGGTTTCAGAAAAAAAAAAAAAACCTACAGACTTATATGAATTGTTAGCAAAGTGAAGTAAACAGAATCAGAACATTTTATACAGTAATAGCAATACTGTAAGGATGATCAACTATGATCAAAACAATGACCTAAGACAGTTCCAAAGCTACCATGATGAAAAAATGCTATTCACCTTCAGAGAGAGAGAACAAATTAATAAACTCTGAATGCAGATTGAAGCATACTTAAAAAAAATAATCTTTAATTTTTTTTTCAACATAGCTAATATGGAAATGTGTTTTAAATGATTTTACACGAATAACTGAAATAAAATTGTTTGCCTTCTTTTCAATGGTGGGGGACGGGAAGGAGAGATTTTGGAAATAAAAACTAAAAAATTGTTTAAAAATTTATGCATAAATGAGAAATATTTAAAAAAATAAATAAAATTATTTTATTTATTTTTAATTTTTTAATAAAATTATTAAAAAGAAAAAAAAAGAAACAAAAGGACAGAAATACTCAGATGACACTTGAATAATAATAATTGAGTGTTCTTCAGGACAAAAAAATAGTACTTTTTATGCAAAGTACTTTGCAACACATACAACGTATACAACATTTGGTAATGACTTTAAATTAATGATTTAAAATATAATCCTTTTCAGATAATCATTCAGGCTTCAGCATTTTCAAAATGTAATGTTATTCCTTTATTAGTTGAGATGATTTTTAAAAATCTACTTACATTCTAACATGTGGGACTGTGAACCATGACAATCTTTTGAAATTATCTTGGATCACTCTAAAGCTAAGAATAGCTTATATTCATATAATATTGCTGTTATTATGCATAATATTCTCCTCATTCTACTCATTTAACTTTGCAACAGTTCATGTAAAGTCATTCCAGGTTTTTGTTTTTGTTTTTTTCCCCCAAAGCATACTGGCCATTATTTCTTATAGCACAATAGCATTCCATCACAGTTATAAACAACTTGTTTAGCCATTCTCCAATTGATAGGCAATCCCTTGATTTCCAATTCTTTGACATCACAATATAAATATTTTTGCATACACCAGTGCTTTCCTTTTTTTTTTTTTAATTTCCTTGTGATACAGACCTAGTAGTGGTATTACTGGATCAAAGAGTATAAACGGTTTTATAGACATTGAGTTACAGTTTCAAACTGTTCTCCAGAATGGTTCATAATTCCACAATAGTGCAATAGTGTCCCAATTTTCTCATACCTCCTCTAACATTTGTCATTTTTCTTTTCTGTCATATTAGTCTGATAGATGTGAAGTAGTACCTCAGTTATTGATTTACATTTCTCTAATCAATAATGATTTGGAGCTTTTTATATCACTATATATAGCTTTAATTTCATCTGAAAAATGTTCTTATCCTTTGACTATTTATCATTTATCAATTGGGGTATGACTCTTATTCTTATAAATTTGACTCCATTTTCTCTTTATTTGAGAAATGATTATCATTGATATAACATCAGAGAAATTTGATTACCTTCCCTTCTCCCCACCCCTTGGTTTTTGTAGGATTCTGGTTTATCTACTTTGCTATATTTCTATTTTGGGGGTAAACTTATCCCATGTACATTCACAATTATGACTAACAATATATTTACTTCCATCCTAGTTTTCTATTTATTCTCTTTCCCTCTCTCCCTCATTTCATCCTGTCTCTCCTTAAAAGTGTTTTGCTTCGGACTACCACATCCTCCAAGCTGCCCAATTTTCTATTACACCCTACTCCCAACCCCTTTCTTTTCTCTCCCTCCTCTCTACTTTCCTGTAAGGTTAAGATCTTTAAACTGTTTTTATTACACCTTTTTATTTTCAAAACATATGCATGGATAATTTTTCAACATTGACCCTTGCAAAACTTTGTGTTCCAAATTTTTCCCTCCCTTCCCCCCACTCCCTCTTCTCCTATATGGCAAGTAATCCAATATATGTTAAACATGTTAAAAAATTATGTAAAACAAATTTCTACACCTAAATTAGTATGTATGTTATTCCTCCTTTGAGCCAATTCTGATGAAAGTTCAAGCATTATCTGACCTACCCCACTTTCAATCTTCCTCACCAATGTAAAAAGCTCTGTTGAACCTCTTATATGAGAGAATTTAATACCACTCTGCCTCTCTCTTTGCTCTTCTCCCAATGCACCCCTTTTTTAAAGTTTTTTATTTTTTTGGATATTATCCCACCATGGTCAACTTATGTCCATGCCCTTTGTCTGTGGAAACTCCTTTTAATTGCCCTAATAATGATAAAGCTCTTATAGGTTACAAGTATCATCTTCCCATGGAGAAATGTAAACAATTTAATTTTATTGAATTCCTTACGATTTCTCTCTTGTGTTTACCCTTTTATGTTTCTCTTGAGTTTTATATTTCAAAATCAAATTTTCTATTCAGTTCTGGTCTTTTTTTATCAGGAAAGCTTGAAAATACTCAATTTCATTAAATATACATTTCCCCCTCCCCCGAAGAAATATATTTAGTTTTGCTGAACAGGGGATTCTCTATTATAATCCTAACTCTTTTGCCCTCTGGAATACCATATTTCAAGTCCTCTGCTCTTTTAATGTGGCAGCTACTAAATTTTGTGGTCCTCATTGTGGCTCCACAATATTGAAATTATTTCTTTCTGGCTAATTGCAGTATTTTCTCCTTGACTTGGAAGCTCTATAATTTGACTATAAAGAGTCATAGGGGGTTTTCCTTTGGGCCTCTCTTTGAAGAGCAGATTGATATTTTCTTTCCATATCTATTTCATCCTATTCTAGGCAATCAGGGCAATTTTCCTTGGTAATTTCTTGAAAGATGATGTCTAGACTCCGTTTTACTCTCTCCCTTAAAAATAATGTCTTTCAAGTGATTCAATAATTTTCAAATTCTCTTTCCTTGATCTATTTTCTAGGTCAGTTGTTTCTCCAATGATATTTAACATTTTCTTCTATTTTCCCCCATTGTTTTGATTTTGTTTTATTGTTTCTTGGTGGTTCATGGGGTCATTAGCTTCTTCTTGCTCAAATTTTTTTTTGGAATTTTTAAGGAATTATTTTCTTCAATGAGTTTTTGTATCGCTTTTTCCATTTGGCCAATTCTACTTTTTAAGGAGATTTTTACTTCAGTGAATTTGTGTACATATTTTTAAAAATAGTCAATTAAGCTTTTTAAGGAGTTCTCTTCAGTGGCCATTTAGACTATTTTGGTTTTTTTAAGGTGTTCTTCATTGTCAGTAAGTACTTTTTTGTGCTTTCTGAACCCAGTTACTGACTTTTTTTTTCCCAGAATTTTCTTGTACCACTCTCATTTCTTTATCTATTTTTTTTCTCCACCTTGCTTATTTGAATTTTAAGATCTTTTCTGAGCTCTCCCAGAATTTCTTTTTTTGGGAGGAGAGGAAGGAGGGATGAAATCAATTCACATTTTTCTTTGAAATGTTGCATGTAGCTGTTTTGATCTTTCTTGTCACCACAGTAACTTTTTATGGTCAAATTATTTGTTGTTGTTGTTGTTCTTTACTCATTGCCAGTTTATTTCTTGACTTTTAAACTTTATGTCATAGCTAGGCTCTACTCCTGGGATAGAGGAGGTGGGGTCCCCAACTTCAGGTTTTTCACACTGTTGTTTCCAGACTAGTTTTGGGAGTTTATAAGTTTTCAGTTCTTTCAAGAGTTATGATCTAAAAAGAGGCTCTCTTGGACTGGGCTCATCTGTAAGCAATCACAAGCATTTTCTACCTGAAATCATGGCCAGGAATCCAGCTCCTGCTTGTGTTTCTCTTCTTCCTGGGACTGTGACCAAGAATTCAGTATGGACAATGCAACAGTCTTGCTCCCAA
Organism: Myrmecobius fasciatus; assembly: GCA_023553655.1. Taxonomy (NCBI): domain Eukaryota; kingdom Metazoa; phylum Chordata; class Mammalia; order Dasyuromorphia; family Myrmecobiidae; genus Myrmecobius; species Myrmecobius fasciatus. Next base: position 102,565 of record JAJPUD010003509.1, read on the forward strand.
TACCAACAAAGGGTCCCCTGGAATCTCTTTTGGACCAGTTGCAAGAGCCCCCTACAACCTATGAGCCGAAAGCTCTGGAAACCACCACCTCAGATTCAGCTCCCTTCAAGGTCTGTTTGTAGGTTGCCAAAGCCAGCCTTAATGTTACCATGAGCTGGTAAACTGTTTCACTCTGTCCTTTTGTTGATTCTACCACTCCAGAATTCATTTTATATATATTTATATTTATAAATATATATATATTATATATATATATATATTTTATATATATATAGAGGGTATATCTGAAAGAGATTGCAAAGGTGAAATCGGCCAACAGATAACAGATAAAGTTGTGGCTGAAAGTAGTATAACCAGCAAAAAATGGACAGGATAAAATGTAAGTTGCACACATGTGGAATTCACAGCATAATGGTTTAATGAGTTGGGTCCAGAGGAGAACAGTGGCCCTTTCAGCAAACTGTGAAGATCCGTCAATGACCCCAAGCTTGCCATGAAAGCAAAGCTTCATCTTTCTCAAAACCAATATCCTGCCAATGTTGTTATATTGCAGTAAAACATGGAATGGAATCTCTAAAATGAATTCAAAATAAAAATCACAGAAAGGGTAATGAATGGAAAGATGCATGATATGTGAAAGTCAGAAGCAACACAAAACCAATGAGGAACTTTAAATAATAGGAATAAAATGTCATCAAAGAACTGTGTTAAAAAAAAAGAGATGAGCTAGTCACATGGAGAGAATGATGACAGGTGGATACCCAAAGTACTTTACTTGTATTTTTGTGATGGCTGGAAAAAGTAAGGTTTGTCCCCAATATTTAGGTGGACCATCTTTGAGAAACTTAAGACAAGTCATGGGCAATAGTTGAAGATTGGAGTTGGCAGGCAGGGTTAGGATAGAAGCTACATGGTTGGAAGGGACCTTGAAACTGATTAGATTACAGACCCATAGGGATCTATAATATGGCATGTGATCATATTACAACCTCATTCTTCATTACTAGTACTGTCCTATATTCAGTTTACTGCCTATTTAAACATAAAAAAGCTGATTTTCTCTACTCCTTTCTCCTTTGATTTACATTATTAATAACCTAAGTACTTCTCTCCCAAAGAGGTTAGCTATATAATTTCCAGTGATTTTCATGATATACTAATGGGATAATGGTAATGTCATATGTAACAAAAAGAGTTTTCTCTTTTTTTTCTGTCCTTATAAGTATAAACATATTTTAAATAACTAAACCTTAAATTGTATAACAATATTTTGCTGATCTTTAGGAGGTATGTACTATTTACATTTTCAAAATGACATTCAAAAATTAACACTCATAATGTAAATGAAGTCTAAGATATCTTTTAAGTCTTCACACAGCTAGGAAGTGTTAAGGTTTTGAGGCCAGATTTAAACTCAGGTCTTCCTGACTTCAAGACTGGTGCTCTATCCACTGGGCCACCTAGCTGCTCCTATTTTGATCACTTATACTAGATATTTCTTTAACAGCATTAAGTAACTAAGATTTTTACTTAATGCAGTAATATGCTATGACATTATTACTAAACATTTTGAATATTTAAAATTCCCAAGGCCCAAGTTAAATTGTGGAGAATTTAGAACCCTACCCTGCCTTATTATTTGACCTCCCTGCCTCAATACCTCATTACTCCAATATATATCCCTTTAACATCTATTAAAGTGATTTTCTTTCTTTCTTTCTTTCTTTTTTTTTTAAGTGATTTTCTTACAAAGTATAGGCCTTATAACCTTGACCACCAATTCCAGTGGCTCAGTTTTGCCTCTGAAAAAATTCAAACTCTGGCATCTAAAGTTCTTCACAATTTAATTCCATTCTATCTGTCTTCTTTTACACCATTCCACTTCATGAATTTTATGTTCTAGTTACATTGGTCTCTTTGTTTCGTATACATGAATTTCCATCTCCTACATCTATGTCTTTGCGCTGGCTGTCCTACTCACTTGCACTTCTGAGAATCCAGGGTCCCTTTAAGACTCAACTCAACTGTTAAGTTCTTTATATTCTAGAAGGCATTTTCTGAGCTCTACTGTCTTTCCCTCTAAGGTTAATCTGTATCTGCTTATATATCCCTATATATTTATATAGGGTTTTCTCATTGGAATGTAAGCTCTTTGAGGGCAGGGACTTTTTTCTTTTCACTTTTGAATCTGTATTGTCAGTACTTAGTGCAAAGCCTGGCATTCAGTATTTACTTTAAAAGTGACTTATATAGAACAAGAGGAAAAAGTAGAAATAGAAAAAAATCAATTGATCATCACCTCAAAGAGATCCTATAAGGAAAACATATAGGAACATCACTGCTAAATTTTAAAGTCCCGGATCAAAGAGAAAATTTTACAAGCAACAACAAGCAATTCAGATTTGTGGGAGCTACAATTAGAATTGTACACAACTTATTAGCAGCTACAATTTTAAAAAAACCTACAATAAAAGGAGGTCCTATGATACTATACACTGACAATGAAAAGAAATAGGGTTGTGGCTGAAAATAGTATATCCAGCAAAAAATGGACATTCAATGAAACTCAGATTTTCAGGATTTTATCTCAAACACGCCCTAATTCAATAGAAAGTTTAACACATAAGAACCAATATCAAATATTAATCTTAAGGGACTCAATAAGGACAAAATGTTTATGTTTTATATGTGGAAATATAAACTATATATCTAAGATAGACATTTGTAACTGGATAGTTCAAAAGAAAGACTGGGGTAGGACTAAATATGATGTGATTCTAAAAAGCAAAACCACATGAGAAAAGGTTAAAAAATTGTAATTATATGAATGAGGTATAAGAGCAAGAATTGACAAAGCAATTAGATAGGGAGGAGGGCTAGTAGTTCTGAAAACCTACTCACATTGGAAATAGTTTAAAGAGGGAACAATACACATCTATACCAAGAAGAGTGTAGTACTCTTCAAAATCTATAAAGAAATAAGAGAGGGAATAGAGTAAGGGTAGCATATAGAAGGGTGCAGATTAAGAGGAGTGGGATAAGGTGTGTAAATTAATGGGAATGAGGGAAAAAGTAGGAGAAGATAAGGGAGGGAGGAAGGGGCAAGAGGTTAATGAATAGCAAGGCAAATAGTAGTAAAACTAAAGGAAAAGTGACTTATGACTGACAGATGTCAACTAACTTCCCTCACAGAAGCCTCAATATACTATTTATAAATCTATAAATTCTATGTATGAAAAACTTACTTAATATCACGACTCCACAAACATATTCCAAATAAACATTTCAGAATGCAATTATTGAAAGCCCAAGAGATGAGTCATTTTTGTTCCATAAACATAAATGTGCTGAGAAAATTTTAATTGTAATATTTTCTATGGTTTAAATTAACAATCTATACTTCCCTATGTGTTCTGGTTAAATCTCTCAGGCACTATGAGTAAATGTCAGAAGATTCCAGTAAATAATTTTAATAAAGTACCTACAGACAAATATATAGAAAATAGATGTTATTTAAAAAAAAAAAAAGCAGGAAAACGAGGTTAACGTTACAAATTTCTCCAATGTGAATGACTATGATCCTTGATAAGCTGCTTAACATCCTTGTAGCTCAAATTTTCAATTTCCAAAATGGAAAAGTCTTATTTTACCTATAATCCATAAGATATTAAGCACAAACTCAGCAATATTAGTTTCTCTGAGTACATATGTATATTTTACTTCACAAAGGATGAAATAACTTTCAATTCAAGAAACAAAAGTGAACTAGTTTTGCTGAGAAGGTTCTAAAACAAAATGACACACAATTGGATGGTCCCAATGATTTAAGAGTTGGCAAATTTGTAAAAATGATTTTTCCATTTTAAAATATAATTCACAGCAACATTTTGTGATGATCAACTATGATAAACTTAGCTTTTCTTAATCTAAGTCAATTCTAATAGACCTGTGATAGAAAGTATCATCTATATCCAGAGTAAAAATTATGGAGACTGAATGCAGATTGAAGCATCCTATTCTCACTTTTTTGTTGTTTTTTCTTTTTTGTTATGATTTTTCTTTCACAACATGACTAATATGGAAATACATTTAGCATGATTGTACATGTATAACCTATATAGAATTAGTGTCTTGGCGAAGGAGAAAAAATGTGGAATTCAAAATCTTACAAAAATGAATGTTAAAAACTATCTTTACATGCAAGTGGGAAAAAATAAAATACTATTATTATCATCATTTTTGTGTGTGAGGCAATTGGGGTTAAATGACTTTCCCAGGGTCACATTGCTAGGGAAATGTTAAGTGTCTGAGGTCAGATTTGAACGCAGGTCCTTCTGACTTTAGGGCTGTTCCTCTATCCACAACGCCATCTAGTTGTCCCCCCAAAATAAAATACTATTAAGATAAAAAATATATATAGTTAATATATTACATATAAAATAAATAGCATTTATTTTATTTTAAAACACACTAGTTGGCTTTTCTTCATCTTTTCTCCCTGTATTAACATTATGATAAATTTCCTGACAATTGTCTAAAGATCATTCTAAGAATGCAAACACTACTCTCCTAAAGAGGTTAATTATGTAATTTCCAACCATTTCCATGATATAATGATGGGATAATGGTAGAGTCATATATAAGATAAGAGAATTTTCTGTCTGAGTAGTTTTTCATTTTAAAACAAACATTGCTTATTTTATATATAATTTAGAAATAAATCATACTTTTAAAATGGAAAAGCCATTCTTAGTTTGCAGGTTGTACTGGAACAGGTTGGGGGCTCTAGTTTGCTAAATACTGTATGTTCATTAGCACACATATCTTTGGAAAAGGAAATAAGCTAGGTCACAAATGAAGAGGAGGATAGCAGCTGGATTATATTTCGGAAAACTATATAATTTTCAAAAATCTCAAGCTGTTATCTTTAGTAAAAACCTCTAAAGTTGCAAATAATGGGGAAAAAACATGGTCTCAGAAATATCAAAATTGTAGGTGACCCAAAAAACAATGTAAAGATGTATGGTATATTTAAGCAGGTGCACAACATTCCAAGAAATGAGTTACATGCAAAAGAAGGAATAAAAGACATCACCAAGGCTGTTTAGTACCAGAAGGGGTGGATTAGCTTTATAATGAAAATAAGGAATAATATATGGGTAGCCAAAATTTTGTACTAATATTTATAAAATATTAAAATAACTGGAGGAAAGCTTTTAATTTATTAAGACAGAATCTCTCTGGAAGATAAATAAAATGGACCCATCAATATGGTCAATGGGACAAGAAATAACAAGTAAGATCAAAATGAATATTACTTTGCATTTCTATGATGTAGATTTCTGCTATATTTTCACTACAATGTAACTGATTTTATACTGTATTGATTTTTATAAGTGAGTCTGCATCTGTCTAAGGTCCCCTTTCTACGTTCCTGAGTTGAACTCAGGAATTCTATTTTCCCTTTAAGTGAGTTTAAAATTATAATTAACATTTAACATGAACATTGAGGGGATGTCCATCAATTGGAAATGATTGAATAAGTCGTGGTATAAAAATATAATGGACTACTACTGTGCTATGGAAGAAATCACAAGGAAGATATAAAAAAATAACCTGGAAAAACTTACATAAAGTGATACAAAATGAAGTGAGTGGAACCAGGAAAATACTACACAGTAACAGAAATATTGTGCAACGATCAACTATGATAGACTTAGCTCTTCTCAGCAATATAATGATCTAAAACATTTCCAAAAGACTCGTGATGGAAAATGCTTTGCACATCCAGAAAAAGAACTGATGGAAGCCTCTGAATACAGATCAAAACATACTATTTTCACTTTTTGTAGTTTTTCCCTCTTGTTTTGTTTCTTTCTTTACAACATGACTAATATGGAAATGTTTTATATTATTACACATATATAGTCTTTATCAAATTGCTTTCTGCCCTGGAGAGGGAGAAAATGTGGAACTCAAAATTATATTTATACGTACATATATAAATATAAATATATATATATACACACACATATATACATACATATATAAATACACACACATATAAGAATGCTAAAAAATGTCTTTACATGTAATTGATTTTTTTTTTTTTTTTTTTTTTTTGCATTGAGGCAATTGGGGTTAAGTGACTTGCCCAGGATCACATAGTTAGGAAGTATTAACTGTCTGAGGCCAGATTTGAACTCAGATCCTCCTGACTTCAGTGCTAGTGCTCTAACCACTGCACCAACTAGTTGCTCCTTTACATGTAATTGAAAAAAAAATACTAATTAAAAAAATGAAAATAAAAATCAATTTTAAAAAGCTATAGTTAATGGGAAAAACTCTTATGTACCATACTTTCAGGTTCTGAGAGAATTCTAGGACATCTGTTGGATAGATTTAAAAATCTAGAAGCTGATCTGGTATATTTCCACAATGTATATTGCCCATCTTGGCCTATCTTTGGACAATTAAGGAGGGCATTATCTCCCTGACACACCATTCTAGGAGTCAAGGAGTCTGCTATTCCTGGTCCACTAGCAATGTTCTCAGGATGCAGATGGATCCCATAAAGCAATCGACATTCCTTAATGACAGCAGAGGGGGTTACAATGCCCATTTAGGAGCTAATCCACTTTCACTGATGTAACCAATCATGTTGCTGCCACCCTGATGATGCTGTTTATCTTGTTTTTCTCAGTTACCCAACTCTGTACTTCCAAACTTGTACTTCCTAAAACTATATGAAGACTAATAAGCCCTATCTTGTGGTTCTTAGTCACTGAAAAAGATTATTGATACAATTCATTGGTTACTGCTAATCTAATTGATCATGCTTGGACCACTGTCTCTGAGTTTACCATAATTTTAAAATGCAACACAAGGACAACAAACAGAAGGATAACAGAAAAGTTCAATTGCTTTCTTCAATCTTGGTTGCTGAGAATAAAGAGGCAGAGAAATTCTATGAAGAATTTGATTAGACCTTTCAAATTAAACAGACATGTACTGATAGTTGGTGACTTCAAATGAAAAAAATCCTAAAACTGTATTATATACATGGGAAAATGTAAATCACTTTTTAAAAAATCATTTTTAATGACAAGCTTCTTCTAGAAACAAATGCCCATCTTTATAATAGTAATATAGGTGAAAATGATGGAAAATATGAAACACTTTTAAAAGTCGGAGGTACAATGGGCTAGTTATTTTTCCACACCATTTTTATACATTTTAAATGAAATTTTAATATGAATTCTTTTATTTTTATATTGAATTTTATATGAATTCTTAATTTAAAAAATAATAAATATAAAATGGAAAAAGTATCCCCAAAGAAAGAAAAAAGTATGGTATATTTCTTTCGGTTAAAATCCATCTTTGATAATGACCCAACTCCCATAGAAATATTAACATATCACCTTAGATCTACATATACTTTAAAGGTTCTGTGTGTATATGCGTGCGCACATGCGCACGTGTCCATTCTAGTTTGCCTTATTTTCCTGGGTACCTCTAAATATGAGCCTTTAGAGAACTTTGAAAACTTCCCACTTATTGAAGAAGGGCAATTGTGTTTGGAGAAGTCCAGAAATCCTCCCTATAAATAGACTAACTTTCTTTTTTTCTCTCTGATTATTACACAGTAAATGTTTCTAATTATGTTGCCCATGAGCAAAAAACTGTGATGTCTCTGTTTTACAATTCTACAAATCTAAAGATTTGGAAAGGTGAGTGTAAATGAGGGCATGTATGTAAAGTATTTTGCAAACCTTTATTTTTTTTAATTTTTTTTATTAATGCTTTTTATTCGCAAAACATTATGTATGGGTAATTCCTAAACATTAAGCCTTACAAAGCTTTCTGTTACAAATTTTTCCCCCCTACTCCCTACCCCTCCCCTAGATGGCAGGATATCCACTACATGATAATTATGTTAGAATACTTAAGAAATCAAATATATGTATGGTTATTGCATCATTTTTTGATTTTGCAAACCTTTAAAGCCAATATAAATATGTTACTGTTGCTGTTATTATTATTAAGTTCCAAACAAGAAAAACATTAATACCATATGATTTTTTCATGTCATATATATTCAAAATTGGAAAATAGTTCTATATTTAAGAAGTTTAAAATACTGAGAAATGGGATTGCTTTCTTGAAATCTTAGTTCTTTAAAGATAACTTCTGAAAAAAGGATTGTTTTTCAAATATCCTAAAGTATGTATATGTATATGTTTAAATAAAAATATTTGTGTATGGCACCATAGAGAGCTCTGGGCTTGTAAGTGAAGAAGACATTAGCTGACATTAGCAGCTAAGTAATTCACTATTCACTTAGCATCTCTCAGTCTCAGGCTATTCTCAAAAAACTTATCTGAATTGGTAGAAGGAATTCCCACTCAAACAAAATCAAAGATTCTTGACATACTTACAAATCTGGCCATAAAATAATAAAAAAAGAGATCTAATATCAAAGAAACAAAACTACTTGTCATAAATAAAATTGAAAAACAAAACAAAACAAAAATTCTTCTTACTAACAGAACCTGGCTCTGAATATTAAAGGGTTAAAATCAGGGATAAAGAATTGTAACTCAGGAGGTCACTCCAGCAAAATAAAATTTCATTTGCCACAAAACCTTATATCACACCTATTTTTAAAGTCTAGAGCAGAAATGACAGAAATTATTGTTTATTAATATTGTTGTTAAGAATGAGTATCTCCAACTTGGCCAGGCTCAAAGTTCAGGGGTTACTGAAGGATCTGATCATTCTACAGACTGGCACAGGAGGTTTGACTTACTCCATTTTAGATCTGAGTTGTTTTGCCCCTCCTTTAGTAATTTAGAAACTGCCCTTCTTCTGAGGGTTTGCTAAATTGGTACTGAACTTTAGTGAGGACACCCAATCTACACAGCTCATTGCAGCTCAGAACTTCAAGCTCAAGGGACACTAGTCTTAGCCTTCTCAGTAAGTAAGATTACAGGCATGCACTCCACCATGCTTTTTTAAATTGGGGGAAAAAAATAAAAAAAAACAACCAACAAAATATTAGGAAAAAATGACTACCTTTAGTTATGTAAGTGTCCTATGTTATATAAGAATCCCATGATTTAGTCCTTCATTCACTAAATACTTAATGAGTATCTTTTAGTTTGAGTATGCATACATGAATAAGACACAACCTCTGGGACATAAAAAGAGTCTACTAAGGAAGACAACTTATTTCCACAAAAAAACTATAATACAAGGTAGAATACCTTATATGAATTTAAAAAAAGGTATAAAATATTGTAGGAATTCAGAAAAGAGATCACTTATGGTTGCGATGATCACAAAAGGCTTTATAGAGGAGGTATATCTGATCTGGATCATGAAAAATAGGAAAGACTTCCAACAGAAAGATAAAGAATGTTTGAAAGTATTTCCTCTAGTTGAGAAAGGGGAATGAACAATAATTCTTAATGACAAAGGCTAATAGATAATAAATCCTATAAAACATTAATACTAAAGAATGAAAAAATTTTATATTTAAAATAAGACTTCTAAACACTTACCATTTTCAGGTTGAGTTTTCTTAAGTGAGTCAATAAGGGTACTGACTGCTTTTAAAACAAATATGATTTCTGTCACTTGTTGCCTAAAAAAAGAGAGAATATTATTTCAGTGAAAATTTACAAATTCACAACTTATCTACTGGAACAGAAAAATAAAGGTTTTCAACAGTATTGAGTGCAAATGAATCGGAATTTCAAAAAAAATTTAATTTTTATATGAAAAATACATTCTAATATATGAGGAAACATATAAACATCAAGTGTATAATTTTTTCATCAATTTAGTAAATTAGGTGAGTTATAACTCCTAAGGATTATAGTTCTCTTTATCCTCAAACAAGATACAATTACTATTCCAAATGGGCAATGTTAGGGTACTCTTTTTTGGAGATAGTACAATAGGTGAATAAAGGCTAATATCCCAAATCTGTTTTTTCAAGTCTTTCTCAAAAAAAAAAAAAAAAAAAAAAAAAAAGGAACTTTTCTGCTTTAAGAATTTTCTAAATTCCTTTTAGTTCCAATGGAAACACTTTATTTCTGATACAAAGTAAAGTTATTATTCTTGATTTATTCAGTTTTTTAAAATACTATGCTGAAACTTCTCTCAAATCTTATGTTTTAAGTGGTGAAGTAACTTTCTGTTATGGTGAAGTTTTTTATAACATGACTTTTAGTAAACAGACTACAAAATGCATTAAAACACTGGATAGCTGATTGAGATAATGCCATATAATCTGTGCTTACAAACTTGGAAATCAAATAATTATTATGTGAATTAAATTAAAATCAGTATACCTAAGGATATAGATATTGAAATAGTTTAAAAACTGATTCCCACTCTCGTCCTTACAGAGGTAAGTATATTTTATAATGTGCATTTAAATCCTGTTTAATTTGTGTTCATGATGCAGTTAGATAGGATTAAAAAAAGTAGACTCAAACTCCTCTAAGTCAATAATTAAATAATTATTAATCCTAACTTTGAGGTACCAGAGAGCACCTAATAGGAATCATGAAATTCTCAAATTGAAACTATTTACTTAGAATTATTTACATGCCATACTGTGTCCTGTAGACAAAGCTCCTATTTGAAACCAAAAAATGATCTGTCTTAATGTGTAAATGTATAAAAATTAATTCCAGGGGGCAGCTAGATAGTGCAGTGGATAGAGTACTGGCCCTGAAGTTATAAGAACCTTCAGACACTCAACACTTTCTAACTGTGTGACTGGGCAAATCACTTAACCCCAATTACCTGAGCAAAAAAAATTAATAATAATTCCAGGGGAAGTGAAGGGGAAAGGGAGGGGGAGAGAGAGAGAGAGAGAGAGAAAGAGAGAGAGAGAAAGAGAAAGAGAGAGAGAGAGAGAGAGAATATGTCTCAAAGCATCTAGAACTATAATCATAGTGCATAAAAATTCTATTTTAATGGAAATTATAAGTCAACTGCGTTTTTCTAAAAGGATATAATATTCATCTCTCAATGTTTATTTTTGCAAATATGCAACTGAGGATGTAGGTATGTATTTATTTATTTAGCATTAGAGTGAAGAATTCACTTTTATTTTCTTTCTTTATTTAGTATTTCCCCCTCTAGTTACATTTAAAACATTAAAAAAAAAAAAACTTTTGAGTTCCCTTATTCACATTAAGAAACCACTTGTGAAATTAGGCAAAACACTTTCCATAAAAGTCATGTTGTGACAGAAAACATAGATCTCCCACCCTAAAAAAAAAAGCCCTCAAGAAAAATAGTGAGAGAGAGAGAGAGAGAGAGAGAGAGAGAGAGAGAGAGAGAGAGAG
>JAJPUD010003509.1:122053-139122 GCA_023553655.1 Myrmecobius fasciatus
AATATACGTAACAACTTTCTACAATTATGGCAAACTCCAAAATATCAACATGGCCAACATCTAATACATGATTTTATAAAAACCTGGAGAAAAAAGTATATATTAAGCAACAAGAAAAAAAAAAAAGGTCATTGGGCAGAATATGTGATGTAAAACTGGAAGCTCTGAGTTTGAATCCTGACCTTCTTTTCTGACAAGTCACAACCTCTGAGTTTCAATTTTCTCTCCTAGAAAATGGAGACAATATTATTTGTACTACTTCTGGTACTGGATAGCTATAATAATTAAATGGAATAATGTATATAAAGAGTTTTGAAAATTAATATTACAAAGGCAGCTAGTTGGTGTAATGGATAAAGCACCAGCCCTGAAGAATCTGGCCTCAAACACTTAACACTTCCCAGCTGTGTGATCCTGGGCAAGAGACTTAACACCAACTGCCTCAGCGAAAGAAAAAAAAAAGAAAACTAATGTTACATAAATTGGAGCTATTATTATTTTTTGAAAAGCATTATCACAAGCATTTAGTGTCCCTTTAAGTTCTTGACATTGAAATTTTAATACAATTAGGACACACAAGGCAATATCTTTTACTTTTAAGACATTGTTATAAAGACAGTCAATGCATTTTAAAATGGGTAATTTAAAGTGATTTATCCCATTCAATTTACTTAAAAACAAAAAACTCAAGCATTCTACAAACTTCTTATGGATATTTAATATTCATTTAAAAACTCTGGTAGGTTGTGTCTATAGAATCGACATCAACAGACATCAACAAAGATGTAAAATTCCATCCAGTTGTTTTGTGATCATTAAAACAATTGGTTAATGGTATTACCTGGTAACAGTAAAGCAAACGGTTAGTCTTCAATAAGTAATTATCAAATAAAATAATATATGTAAAAATTTTGTGATTAGGACCATGTTCAAAGGCAGGACCAGGGTTCAAGGCCCATTCCCTCAAAGATTAACAGCTGATATGGCCCAATCTCTCTGTATGCTCAGGGAACTCTCTAATAGTAAATCACTGTAGTAGATTTGTCTCACTAGAGAGACTTTCCTATCCAGGTACTCCTAAGGCAGATGAAATCACAGGTACAAACCCAAACCAAAAGCAACAAAAACTCAATCCCAACACACAAAATAAAAATATTTTAAAAAGCATTATACAATGTGATCTATTACTATTCAGTCATCACACAAATTTTGACAAACCATGAGAAATAATAAAGGGAACAGGTTTTGCTAAATTCATTAAAAATTAGTGTTAACTGTCACTTTAATTTACTCTCAAATAGTACTTGAGTTTAAACAATTCTCCTTCACGGTTCCACATAAAGTCACATAAAAGCCTTATGAGAAATGACTTACCTCAACATCAATACTTTCATTTCTCTGAAATTCTTGAATAGAAAGATTATCTGGAGGTATACTAAACACAAACAAACAAAACAAAATCTTTGAATTTTAGCTTTTTAAAAGAAAGCACAAACTCTAGGAATTAAGCTGGAAAAGTAACTAGTATTTAAAGAAGATTCCAAGAAAAATACTGGGGGAAACCCTTTTTAAAAAAGGTAATTTATGAAGCATATAATCAATAATATTAAACCTCACTTAATAAAAATGACTAAGTTAAAAGTTACTTAAAGATTCTCTCTATAAATCTTGGCCCAAGTGTAATTTGATTAAATTTACAAAATTACAAAAATATTTTGTTTTCAAGAATGTTGACAAGTACAAATAAATGTAAGTAGTTATTCATAGAGACACTGAGCTTTTACTGCCCAGATCATGAGGTGTTTGTTTTAACAGTGAAGATGTCCCTCAACACAAAGTATAAATACTCCTCCTGAGAAGGTGTGACTATCATGCCTTGTAATACATGTGAGCTATGCTCTAGAACCTGGTTTTTTAAAAAAAGAAAAGAGACTTAAAAGTTCAATAATGGTCTTCTACCATCCCTCAGTCACCTCTCAATACCCAAAACGTCAGTAGGAATAGAGAGGCAAAGGTAGTAAGGCAGAATTGTTCCTGAGCAGTATCAAATTCTTAAGAGAAAATGGACCTAAGTGGATTTCTAGTGCCAAGTAGGAGCTAAGAAGAGCAAGAAACACAGCTCCTAAAAAATGTTGAGACAAAAAACAAATCTTGCCCTTCACTCAGTTATATGGGGAAAAGAAGACTCACTAATGAACTCAGATTCCCATATGCCCCCTTTTTTGAGGGAGGAAGTTATAAGATGATGAGTTTGAAGACAATATATAGATTTCTGAGAAGTTATGCCTAAGCAAGAGGGGTCAACCTATAATCAATTTTTAATCACTTTCCCTGGTAAGCAGGGTAATGGTAGTAGTGGTAAGGACCTCAATCCTAAATTGGTTATGAACCTAAAGGACCATACAGGTCCAAGGAGGGGAGATGAGGGTGATATAGAGACCCACTGGAGAGGGAAGAATTGTCTTGGATTATCTTATGACTTTGGATGAGAATTCTTTCTGTTTTGTGACTGGCTGGTTTTGCAGAACCCTGAACTTCAGAGGCAGCTCATACTGTAACAAGAGGCTCTGCTATAACCTAAAAAAGTGTTATTTCACTCCCACTGAGACCATCAATGAAGAGGAACCAAGGCAGTCTATCTCACTTTTGGACAACTCTAATTGGCTAGAAGTTTTTCCTTAAAACAAACTGAAATTTTTCTATATTTGATATATTCCTAGCCTTAGTTAAGTGTTGATGAATTCTAAGCCTTAGCTTACTTACTTAGATAGGTGGCAACTGAATGCTGTTTTTCACATTTTGCAGTTACTTAGACACAAATTACACCCTGATTTTTCCAAGGGAAAATCAGGATAGGAGCACAAGCCAAAAAGAGTGATTTCTGAGAATCATTTAAATTGGTTCCTATACACCATGGCTGAAGTTCTGGGCCACATATTCTTTTTTTTTTTTTTTAATTAAAACTTTTTATTTGCAAAACATATGTATGGGTAATTCTTCAACATTAACCCTTACAAAGCTTTCTGTTACAAATTTTTCCCCCCTACTCCCCACTCCTCCCCTAGATGGCAGGATATCCACTACATGTTAATTATGTTAAAATACTTGACAAATCGAATATATGTATATACATATTTCCACACATCATTTTTGCCACATATTCTTTTAATAAAAACGAACAATCTGTCAAACCAGCTGCTGAAACAGACATAATATCAACTCCTTCACGAATAAAAATAGAACAGCCAAAGAGAGGACTTCAAACTATTTCCAAAAAGAGGTTTACTCTCAAGAGATCAAAGGCGATGGGAAGCTTTGAGACTTTAAAGTATTGAGCAATTAAGAAATACGAGTGACATAAAAATAAATACACAAACTTTGCTTTTACAACTCAAAGAACAGGGCACACATAATAGGTGGGAAAGGGATTTGCTATCACAGTCAATGTGAAACAGAACACATCTTTTCATACTTAAGGGTTTTTGGCTTTGGTCTGTTTGTTGTTGTTATTCTGGGTTTTTTTTTTGGATGTTACAGGTTTTTTTTAATCTAAAAGTAAATTAATCATTAGAAAAGGCCAATAAAGAACAAGAATGAAGTTCTTTATTTTAGGGAAATGAAGCCTAGAAGAGTCTAAGTAACCACTCTTTTTAGCTGCTACAGTCTAAATTCCTGCTACAGCAATGCACTCTGTCTCCTCCATCAGACTACGAACTCCCTGAAGGCAAGGACTAGTTCTGCTTTTCTTCGTAACTCTATCACTTAAGCATATGGTCCGGCACATAGGAGGCACTTAATAAATGCGTGGTGACTCCTGGATACAAGTCATCACAAGACAGAATTTCACCATATAAGACAAAAGAGCACAGAAGAGACCTAGGGATTTATGGGAGCTGGCCACCAGAGTTATCATTGATGAGTCGAAAGTCAGCCCTTAGCAATTTAGACCTTAAACATTTCTCCCTTGATAGCCCACCTTCTTACACAGATTGTAGACTATCTTAGCTCAGAAAGCAAATGAGGTTCAAAATGTATATGGATGTATAAACATATGCATAAGATATTCTTTCCTGGGGTCAGATAACTAACTTTCCTTATACCTGAACAACAACATTTTTGGGGCCTCAGTTTCCTTACCTATAAGATGAAGACAGTGAAATACATGAGGGGAAAAATTCACTGGCTTCGGAGTCAAAAGGCCTGAGTTCAAATCATGCCTTTTGTTGCTTACTCCCTTTGTCACCTCAGGTACATCACTTAACCTCCCTTGGCCTCTGTTTCCTCATTTGCAAAATGAGGTGACTGGATGATCTCTGAGGTTCCTTCCAGTTTCAGATCTGTGATCCTGTAAAAAGACTGGGAGAAAGGACTCTAAAGTCCCTTCAAATGCTAAATTACAACTCTTAAGACTCCATTTGTAAAACCCAAGGCCATCTCCTTCATCTTTCCATGAATTCTTATAGCTTTCTTGGAGGGACAAAAAAATCTTCTTTAATCACTAATCTTTTATATCCAGGTCTATATCTGGTTGATTTATATTTCATGTCAACATAGACTACAGAATAAAATGTCAAAAAGAGAATTTACAATATAATAAATCATGTATTCAATTAATAGGGCAGTGGTTAAAGCATGGCCTGAAGTCAGGAAGATCTGAGTTCAAATGTAGCCTCAGACACTTATTAGCTATGTGACCTGGGGAAAAATCACTTAACCTTGTTTACTTGTTTGTTCATCTGGCAAAGGAGCTACAGAAGGAAATGGCAAATCACTCCAGGACCCTTTCTCAAGAAAACCCCAAATGGAGTTACAAAGTGTCAGATATTACTCAAACAATTTTGAACATCAACATTCAATTCACAAATAACTTATCTAACACTGTTTTGAGAATGCTTACTTAGCATTATTATGAAGGAAACACAAATGTCCTTAGAAACCTAGTTGAAGATATAATAACTTGCTATTTTTTTAAAAGTTTCTAATTTAAGATTAATGAGCTGACCTTTTAGTGAATAAAAAGTCTTCAAATGTGCTGGCTAGTTCTGGCCACATACTGTCAAATTTCCCAGAAGAAGCATGTTGTCTTGCAACAGGTAGTCCAATGGACAAAACTTTGAGCAAAGAAGTTACTGCCAGCTTCCATGTGGTTTCAGAAGGGCAAGCATACTTCAAACTAAGAGGTATCCGAAGAGTCTATTAAAGAAAAAAAGAAAAAAAAATTACAGTGAAAATGAATAATTATAAAAATTTTAAAAGAATTGCTTACAGAAATTGTAAGCTTTTTTCATTATGAGAATATTTTTAATATTCTGCATGTAAATGTTATTTTTTACTATTCCAAACCTGCAATTCATGGAAAATATACAATCCTGGCAGCTCATTCTGTAGAGCAGTACTCATTCACACTATTAACTCAAGTTAACTAAGTAGTACTCATTCACACTATTAACTCAAGCTCAATTGTTTAGACAATATTGCTTGGACAATGAAACTTAAGAAAATCAAACTCTCCAAGAAATGAATCAAATTTTCAATAAGAAGTAATAAAAGGTATACACTTTTTCTGTTCATGTTTTTATTTTAGTCTTCCTCCTCTTCTCATTTTCTATTTTTCAATTTCTGTACTTCTCTCCCAATGGGAGAGAGGAACCTCTTATCACCTACCCCTTCTTCTATCCTCCTTAATGTAATTCTTTCTCCTTATCTTCATGCTTTTTCATCTTATGAGTTCTTGTCCTTAATGGGCTATGATGTAACTCAAGGGTATTTAAGGGGGGAGAAAAAAACCTTGATTCTGAAATTAGCTAAATCAATTCAATTGATATTCAGTACTCTATACAACTGGAAAAAATGAATTTAAACATACAAAAACATATAACATTTTGTATTTCTTCTATTTTACTTTTGTCCCATGCATAAAATTTTATTTTCATAGTAATATTCACACTGTATATTTATGTATAGGCATATTTTTGTGCATGTGTGTGAATACACACACATAAAGTATATTTTTAGTTGTGCTTTGCATTATTTCATAAAAATTTCTCCCAAACTCTGTAATACTACTCATATTTGACTTAATAGTACAGTATTCCATTATGTGTTATGTATAAAATATATTTTATGTCAGAGAGAAAAAAAGAGAGAGAAAGAGAATGAGGTTTCTTTTTTATCACCTCTCAACTACCTGGAGACTTAGGTTGTTTTCAAGTATTTAGTAATTAACAATAATGCTACCTATAATTAGTATATCAGAAAAGAACATTTATTTCTACTTTTCGATAATATTCTAGGAGCACAGTCCCAATCATGGGATTATTGGATCGATGGGTATGATTAATTTAAAAAATGTTTATTGTATCGCAAAAATGTTGATCAGAAAGATCCCATCAATGTTCAAGTAAATTAGCCCTATATTACTGTGCCCATTTTTCAGAGTGATGCCAACAATGAATTTGAGATGGTCTATTACATTGTTTTAATTTACATTTCTCTGATAAGTGAAGATGAACATTTCTTCAAATGGCAACATGTGTATCCTCTTTCATAAATTATTTTTACATATCCTTTGTTCATTTATCTGCTGGGAAAAGAATATTATTTTTGAATTCTTCTGATAAAGTATAAATATTTTTATATGTATATGTCATTATAAATTTAAGATGATATATGTTTACTCTTTACATGTGCCAAAATACTTTTAACTGTTTAAAATTTGCAAATTTCCACTCTGATTTTACATTGTATTCCTATGACTTTTTAAAGGTTATGCCAATAGAGTTAAAGCTCTGGTAAGTGCTGTGATACTTGGAAAGGGTATGTGTTTGGTTTTGCCATTAAATCATGTTTGCTTTCCGAGGACCAAGGTTATTACATAAAAAGAAACTCATTACCAATAGACTGGCCATGTAACCATGGTAACCCAAGAAATAAAGAAAAAGATAAAATGTCTCTTGATCATATACAGGCCTTTAACAATTTTTCTTTAATTATCAACTTGACAAACATCCAAGATTAACATTTCAAGATACAAAGAACAGAAAATTAATATCTTTACAAAATCAAATTTCTATCACCACTGATTTTTTAAAAGAACTTATGAAATTTACCATAACAATAAAACTTCCCTGCTTATTTATATTTTTCCTACTCTTTTCTATGTATTTATTAGATCCATTAATGTTCTTTTGTTGCCTTATAGTTTTATTTTTGCATCAATATCATTAGCATTCTAAAGTTTTACCTAAAAAATAATACATCATTTCTTGCCACATTTAGTGACCTACATTACAATGCTCATGATTGGAATTTACAAAAGAACCAATGTGAAAATACTTGCTCACCTCTGTTCCAAAATCTGTTGCACAAGATGAGGAAGTAAAGAAATTCTAGAAAGAACTTACTAATATCCTCTACACCAAATCAATACGCTACAATGCTTGGTAAATTCAAGATACAGGAGAGAGGATGCAAAAATAAATATAATGGAAAACATGGGTCAGTAGTAAGTAAGAAGAGTCCAGAGTACTGGAGATACATGCTATGTATTTTCATTGAGAAAAGAATAGAAGAAATAAACTTTGAATCACCAGCACTTATTAAGCATGTAAAACACTGTGCTTACTGTTGAGGATACAAATAAAAGTCAAGAACAGTTGAAGGAGCTTAATTCAAATTGTGGAGGCATAAAAATAAAATACTTATAGAGTAGCTAGAGACAAGTTTAGAGGGAAAGCACCAAATGACAGCAAGGGAAAGAAAACTGAAAATACTTTAATAAACAGTAAACAACAGCTTAATAATATGACAATCATTTCTTATTCAGTCATCTGTATGATGTCAAATCATTGCTTAGGGTAAATATGAACATGACTATCAAACTAGAATAAAAATAAAAAAATATGGCAAGCCTCTAAAATAACTCCAGCCTGATCTATTTAGAAAAGCTATTGGCCATCAAAAATGGAAAATAGATAAAAGAATACACATAATTACCATTTCCGTAAGAAAGTTCAAATAATGTAAACCAACTGTCACAAGAGGCCAAAAAGCCCATAGATCTTTACAGCTAGTAAACAATTTACAAAAGTAAGGCAGATAAGGATAATATATCACTGGAATTTAAGCTCATTTATGAAATACTACAAAGAAGGAGGATGGAAGATAATGAACCTCATAAAATAGCAACAAATTCAAAGAAGGCTCAGGGAGGGACACTTGTGATATGGAGACCAATTTATGTCTCTCTTTGGGGCTTTTTCTGGAGTTGCTTTACCTTTAGGGGTCTCAGGATTTGAGGTCTGTTCTTCCCTCTCTCCATAAAAGTTGTCTATGGTGAGAGCTCTTTTTGGTTTTTTATTCATTTTTTTTTAAAAGTGTGAGGTCTGTTTAGGGCAAAGGTGGGAAAGCTGCTTTAATTTGCCCTGGGGCAGTTCTGCTGATTGAGTTATTTCAGGAACTGGGCAGTTCTGCTGATTGAGTTATGTCAGGTGCTGGGCAGTTCTGCTTTAGTTCACCCTGGGGCGGTTCTGCTGATTGAATTATTTCAGGTACTGGGCAGCTCTGCTGATTGAATTATTTCTGGTGCTGATCAGTCCTGTTGTTTGATTGATTGCTTTAAGGTGCTGTGTAATGGCAGCTAGGTCCGATGCTCATCAGGGGTTCAGTGGTTCACAATCTATCCCCCTCAAAAGGCAGACCCTCCAAACCACCTGCCCACAATCAGGACAGATTGTTCCAAGAGGCCCGCAGAAGACTCCCAGGTGTGTGAAAAGCACAACGCTCCCACTCCTGTTCCGACTCCTGTTCCAGCTCCCTGCTCCAGCTCCCTGCCCCGGTCTCCCTGCGCTGATTTTCTGGGTTCAGTAGACCACCCCCCTGCCCAATGAAAACAGACCTGTTTTGAGGTTCTTCCAGAGTATCTTCTTCTAGAATCGTGTTGTCCTCCAGATATTGTGGATTTTTTTTGCTTCAGAATCAGTCTAGAGGCTTCATATGTTGTTGGTTTGAGGGGAGGTTCGATTTGTTTACCTTTTTTTAGAGTTGCCCCATATATTCTGATCATATTTCTCTATAAATCTGGTTATTAAATAATACCTAGTTCTACAAAGATATCCACTGATATGATTGTGATATCAATATGAATGATTTACTCAAGATTGATAACAATTAGGTGGCTTAATGGATGGAGGACTAGGCCTGGAGTCAGAAGGACCCAAGTTCAAATATGACCTTACACTTCATAGCTGTGTGACCCTGGGCAAGTCACAGCATGATTCACTGGATCAAAAAGAGTTGGACCTGATTGAACGACAACGATTGAAGGATTCATGCTTTATCATATGTCCTTTCATAAAGTCTACAAAAAAAACACTGGATCAATTTAATAAAGAACTTTCCAAAATAATTTAATTTAGGAGGTCCTGGAGGATTCTGGGGCCAAATGCAAAAAAAAAAAAAAATTATCCCCAAAGAATATCTTGAAGACCATATTGTCTACAAATATGTAGGAATTCTTTCTCCATCTGATTCTCTGTATTTATAATTCATAACAGTGGAAAACACTTTTGATGAGGATATATCTCTCTGTTTTAATGACTCAACTAGTACTGATAATTCAATGATCAAAATTACCATTGTTTATGACTATCAAGAAATTTTATATGAGCTTAACGTGTATATAAGAAAAAATTTTTGGAGGGCACAATTTAAAGTTAACATTTCCTCTACTCTAATAAATGGTTTATCATCCACTAACAATAAGTGTGGAGTGAATTTTTATTCTTTATACTTTTTAGTTAACTGTGAAATTTTAAAATACCATTTCCAAAAGTCTGTTTGTTTCTCACATCTTCAAAGATATTTATATTATACATCAGCTTCAAAATGGTTTTGCAGATGTAAGAAAAAAAAAAGGCATATATATTGGTAGTTATAAATAGCAACATTATGGTTTTTTCTTAATTGTTCTAATTCAATCCCTTAATGATCTCTTAATGATCTCAAATTTTATTAAATCCAATACAGATTTCCTCTGTGTATACTTGGCCTAGTCAAGCTGCTCTCCTATCTTTGTCTTTTTTAGTTCTGTTTTGACTTTCCATGTAACACAACAGGAACAATTCTTAAACCCTAAATACATTGAATCCACTGTGAATAATGAAGAAAATTTTTAAAGAACTGATAAAATGAGATCCATTTTTTTTCTTTCTTACAACTTCATCTTTAAATGTTCTTTTTTATTTAGGTGTCATACCAAGTTTACAGAAAATACTAATTGGTTTGGATCAGATAATTAGGTTTATTAAAGGAATGATGATAGATCAGATCCATTTTTTTTCCTCCTTACAATTTCATCTTTAAATGCTCCTGATATAATCTTTCAATATTTGGGTCTCACACCAAATTTACTGTAAACACTAACAATTCTGCATCAAGGTTATTCTTCCTTACTTTTTTTTGGGGGGGGGGGCATTGTGATCCCCTGAAGTTTTATCTTTCTTTGAAATTGGCCTATTTCAGCTTTCTATTTCTTAGTAAATGGTTTGCATTATTACAATCTTGTAAAACCCTTATTACATTTAAAGTCTATAATTTACCATCTTATAACTGTGTATAATATTGCTTGATCATATTCCTATTTCAATATAATCACAGAACCGAAGCACCGCAAAAGATACTATCTATGCCAGGAGTTCTTAATCTTTTATCTCATGCAACACCTTGGTAGGTTGGTGAAGCATTTCTAGTTTTTAGCACAATGTCTAGCACATATGAACCCATTCTCATTTTCTAAAAAGGTAGCACCCCGAAGCGAACAATTCTCTCTTTCTTTTTTTTTTTTTTTCCAGCAGTCATTCATGAAATATTGCCTTTATTTGGAGAGGTTTTCTTACAGATTTTTAAAGGAACCTAGGCAATAATCCACACTGCAATACTATGGCTTCCTTTTCTAATTTTATCAATTACACAGAAAAACTACAAACAGGAAGGATAAATATAGTAGATCAATACAAGATCAAATCCTATTTCAAACATGCATTGTCTATATAAAACCCAGTAACTTTCAGTTAACATTCAGTATCCCCGGGCAACTCTCATAAACCTTTAAAATTTTTTTTTTTGGTTAAAGTTTTTTATTTGCAAAACATATACATAGGTAATTTTTCAACAAACAATCTCTTTTCAATCTGTAAAATCCCTCTGACTCTGGGGACATTTTAAGGGACCAGGTCAGATATTTCACTCCTTCATTCCTCTCCAGGCTCTGCTCCTTACTCCTTAAAATTTTTTTTCTATCATCTCTGGTTAAGGACCTTTTTCTTTCCTCCCTTTTTAGCTTGCTTTTTAATGTTATATTCTCCCAGCAGAATATAAGCTCCTTGAGACCTCTTTCTTTTTGCTTCTCTTTGCATTTCCAGTTTTTAGCACAATGTCTAGCACATATTAAGCAGTTAATAAAGATACGTATGGATTACAAACATCAACAAAAAGTGATAATTCAATGAGAGAAAGACTATTATTATCTCTTGAGAAAGAATATCACACTTTTGGAAAGTTCTGTTAGGGAATTTTTCCTTACCTATAAAGCCTAATTCTGACTTTCTCTAGCTGAACTCCAATGCTCTAAGTTTTCTTCTCTAAAGACAAGAATAAGTCTTGAAAGTCTCCTACTTAACAGGTATTTAAAAAAACTTAAGACAATTATTCATACACCAACCTGGCTCCCTAGCAATGGAACACTCACACTGATGGAAATAATATCTTAAGAGGGTTGAATATCAATTACTACAAAAAATTATAGGAATGACGACATGGGAATGAAGAATCTATTAAATTGAACCTCTATAATTAGACTTGGTTCTTTGGTTCTTGAGTTAGATGTTGCTAATGGATCCATTTATGCTTAGAAGAAAGAGCAAATCTTACTCTACTCTTTCATTCAGATCTTCCTGAATTAAATGGGAAGTTAAGCATAGCAGATAGGCCAAATTTGAAACATCTAACACCAGCAAACTTTATTAAGAATGAATTAAATTAAAAGTCTTCAAGTCAACAAATATGTTGAATCTTTTAAATCTCAAAAAAGTAACTTTCAATTTTAATACTCAACCAGTTCAATTCTAGGAACACAGAAGAATGTGGATATAGTTTATTCTTTTATCTGAGAGCAAAAAGATTTCTTAATAAAATATTAAAGATTTATAATGCTGTCACATTTTGATATTATTTACTTGCATTATGATTTCTTATTCATTTACTATGTACAAACACTGTGCTGAATGTTTTATGGGTTACAAGAGCAAGTTCAGCTTTTGAACTCAAATAACTTATAACATGAAGGAATTTATAGCCTAGTAGTAGCATCTACCTGGCATAAATTTTTTTTAAATAGAAAAAAATATTTTATTAAATTTTACTCCATCTTAATTCCTTAGTTCACTGGGTTTTTTTTGTTTGTTTTTTGATTAAAATTCTTTATATCACCATTTAAATATGTTTTCATATTTAGACTGGACTTGTGGTTTCATAGGTAAAGAAAACTCCTTCTACCAATGCAGAATAGAAAATATTAAACAACTTAGATTCTTTAGAGATTTGCCTGTGTGGCACTTAAGTAATTTGTGTCAGTGTTGCAAAATAAATCCTGAAGTCAGGTCATAATCCATTATTGTCATGAGCAGTTAATAAAATTTTGAATAAAGGATTTTTCTAGTTTGAAAGACAATGACAGAAGTTTATTAAGAAAGAACGAGAAATGCATATCTCAAAAGAAATGTATTCTTTTATACATTTGATGAATGGACATAATTATAAAAATAAAAATAAAATACCAGGTCCAAGGAAATAAGTTTTACTTAGAAATGCTCCTTTAAAAAGTATTAACATTGATACTTTTTTTGTTTGTTTGTTTTAGAGAAGAGTTGGGGGAAAAAAGTAAAAAGTTAAAAATGAAGTGATGTGTTTCAGGAATTTGGATCTATATTTTTGTGAGTATTTTTCTTTGAAAAGATCTAAGAACAAATTTTCTAAAGTCTTAAATAGTTACTAAACATGATTATGTTTAAATAAAATAAACCAAGATTTTACTACATAATTTGTCACTGATTATACCTTGCTCAATTTTTCTGAAAATAAATTCACCAAACCAATTTTTTTACAGAAATTAATTTTACAAAAACTGACCTTTATAAACATTACTAGCTAGAATGCCCTATATTATTAAGAAGTAGCTTCAAAAATAAGTACAAATAAAGTAATAAAAATTACCTTTATAACATTCTGAAGTACTTTTTCATTCACTACAGCTTTATGACAAGCTGTTTTTTGGTATAAATCCACCACCACTTCTAAAGATCTCTCTGCAAATGGTACATAATTCAAGGCTACCCATTCTGCCTAGAAAACAATATTTGAATATGAGTAAATAAACAGAGAAGAATTTAAAAATCATGGGTTTTCCAAAGAATAAAACTGTTATAAACCTTAAGTATTGGTTTTATGGCAGATTGCTATCTTAATGCATGCAGGTTTTTCCAAAGAATGCATTTAATATAACTCAGGCAAAAATAAAACAATTTTGAAAAAAAAAAAAAAAAAACAAAATTTAAAGTTTTCAGCATTTGATCTGGACTTGGGGAAGATATGCTTTATTAGCTAGAATGTCATGACTTTCTGCCTAATAGGTTAGGGCAATTTTTAAGGAAATTTAACTCACCGGTGCAAATAGTTGGATCTATTGTGATTCCATTGTGTTGCAGAGCAAATAGAATGAGAAAAGTTAATACATAATTAAAAACTATGTAAAATTTTACTGTTGAGTGAATAATCAGCATATGCATGCATTTAGAAAGCTATTTTTCCTAAACTGAAAATTACAATTTATCAATTATTTATGACTCTGAAAGTTCTTCAAAAATCAGTCCAACTGAATTTCACATCAGTACAGGAAACACCGGTTAAACAATAATTTTCTTGGGTGCATCCATGGTTGATTTTTCTCTTGCTATTTATTTATATACCATTAATTTGAGAGATTTGGAAATTATTATTATTATTTTTTGCTGAGGAAATTAGGGTTAAGTGATTTGCCCAGGGTCACATAGCTAGGATGTGCTAAGTGTCTGAGACCAGATTTGAACTCAGGTCTTCCTGATTTCAGGGTTGGTGCTCTATCTACTGCCACCACTTAGCTGCCCCCTGGAAATTATTTTTTGAGGGGATAAATAGGGTTCTGGGGGAAAGCCGTAAGAAACTCAAAAATTTAGGGGAAAGAGTTAAAGAAATCAGTAATTCTGCTAAAAGAAAGCGAAGCCACAAAGAGTAAAGAAGCAGTTTGTACAAATTAATTTTGTATTTGCTTTATAATATACTTTAAAAATAGAAACCGGAAGTTCTCTTTAGAAGAGGAAAATGGCTTTTATCTGGACAACCAATATTCATCCTAAATAGAACAGCCTATACCCAAATGCTGTTAAATCTAAAAGCATAAATAAGATTTCTAAAAAATTACCTGATTATACTTTGCATTTGCAATGTGCTTTGTTTCCAGCTGTCCATACTGTGGAGGTTTACAGGAAAACTCTACAAATGCCAGTAATTGGTCAAATATTGCTGGATACATTATTTGCATGTTTTCTGGACCTATACAGATGGCCTTTAAAAAAAAAAGACACTCGTTAAAAACTCTTAGATCTGTGAAATCTCTAAGTTTTAAATCAGGAAATATGTAAAGCTTATTGTGAAAAAGTATTTATGGTTACTGCTGGGACACAGACAAAACATCTGCCTCTAAGCCATCCTGTGGTGATGTTCTTTACCAGTTCATCATACATATCTGAGTCCATTCCTTTCTCTATAAAATGGGGATGACAGTTTCACTTATCAACACAAAGGAGTTTTGTAAAATTTGAATGTGAATATTTAATATTATCATCTAGAATAATAACTATGCTTTCCCAAACTTTTCTTATTTTTTTTAATTAAAGCTTTTTATTTGCAAAACATATGTATGAGTAATCCTTCAAGACTGACCCTTACAAAGCTTTCCGTGACAAATTTTTCCCCCCCTAGTCCTCACCCCTCCCCTAGATGTTAGGAAGTCTACTACATGTTAATTACATTAAAATACTTGACAAATCAAATATGTGTATACATATTTTTACAGTTATCTTGCCAAACTTTACTTTATCCTTATGTTCCTACAGGCAATGGGAGATACACTTTTGCTTTGATTAAAAATGGACATAGCCATTTCAGCTATTCCCAAAACTCAACAGCAATAAAATGTAAGGTTTTGTTTTTTTTGTTTTTTGGTTGTTTTTTTGCTGAGGCAATTGGGGTTAAATGGCAAGGTCACACAGCCAGGCGTTGTCAGCATCTGAGGCCAGATTTGAACAGAGCCTCCTGACGTCAGGGCTAGTGCTGCTCTATCTACAACACCAACTAGCTGACCTAAATGTATGGTTTTTGAGAAAGATTATGAATTATTTTCTCAACAACATAAAAACTGGTCTTTATTCCAACAAAAGTAAGGAAATGTCTAATACCACTAAAACCTATCTATATTAAATATATACAACCAATATACATGTGTGAATATAAATATACATACTCACATAAATACATATATAGAATAAGTCATAAAAAAGTTATCAAAAGAAAGAATTCTACAAATTACTAATAAGAGAAGCAATACTTATGTTTCACCTCACACCCTGCAAAAATGACAAAAGATGGTAATAGTCAATGTCTGAAGGATTTAAATCTATATGTCCCTGAAATTATTCTTTTCTTTGGGAATTCACCTATGGATTTTTTATTATCACCTACACAGAAGGTAATTATATTTAATTTATTTATAATTTAAATATATTTAATTTTAGAGGCTTCAAGATAGCTAAATTACAGCTTTTCTTTATAATCAAGTGTCACAGTTCAACAGTATCATTAAATACACTGAGCACCTTTTCAGTTTAATATTGTGCTATATGCTTTGAAAGTTAGAAAAGAGGGCGGAGCCAAAATGGCGGAGTGAAAAGGTGACTTTCTGCCTCTCCTCCGATCTTCTCTCAAATCAACAATAAAATAAGCCTCTGAACTGATCTTCAAGTCAACTAACTCAGAAATATTTGGGCACGGCTCTCTGGATAACTTCATATCAGGTTAGTCGGACTCGGACAGAGAGATAAATAGACGACAACTGTGCAGGCCGGAAGTGAGGGTGGGACTCAGCTCAGCTCATCGTGGAAGAAATTCCAAACTCCAAACTCCAAATTCCAAACACCTGGAGTTTATCTGAGGCACTCGGGACACTCTGCCCTGATTGGGGACAGGTGTTCTGGCAGACTTGCCTTGTCTAAGGAGTAATTTGGACTTAGTCCTAGCCCCCACCGGCCCAGCACCTTAAGTTAACTCGCCGAAGTGCCCCAGGGCAAAGCGTCTTCAGCGAGGTTTTTTTTTCCCCTACCTTAAAGAGATATCCACTCTGTCTAAAAAAAAAAAAATGATGAAGAAGCAAAAGAGAGCTCTCACCATAGACAGCTTCTATCAAGGCAAAGAAACGACCTCAGATACAGAGGTTTCTTTAGACAAAAATCCAGAAAAAAACAGCAAGGACCATCACTGGTCCCCGTTTCAAAAGGCCTTTCTGGAAGACTGCATAAAGAACCTCAAAAGAGAGCTGGAGGATAAATGGGAAAATAAACTAAAATCAGTGCAAGAAGGATACAGTATCTTGCAAGAAGGATACGATACTCTGCAAAAGAGATATGAAAAAGACACCAATTTATTAAAAAATAAAATTAGTGAAGTGGAAAAAGAGTGCAGTGAACAAATTGGCCAGTTACAAAAGGAACTTAAACAGGTAACTGAAGAAAACAACACTTTAAAAATAAGAATTGAACAAAAGCAAGTGAATGACTCACTAAGACTTGAAGAATCAGTCAAACAAAAACAAAAAAATGAAAAATTAGAAGAAAATATGAAACATCTCCTAGGAAAAACAACTGACTTAGAAAATAGATCTAGGAGAGACAATCTAAGGATTATTGGACTTCCTGAAAGCCATG